>WSTY01001159.1:0-12002 GCA_019633465.1 Tulasnella sp. 417
AAGCGTATTGTCAAGGGAAGGCGTAAGCACCATCGGCAACCCCTGAATGAATGTTGGGTTTCGATGTGGACCACGAGCAGACCCCAGCTCACGACGACGACCTCCTTCCACCGACAAGGACTCCACGGAGAACATCACTACGAACGCTACTCCAGATCCAATCGCAACTACGGTCAACATCAACACCTTCGCTTCCGAGAGTGACGCTCCTCTCTTACCACGGCCTCAAACGCGCTCCCGAATGGCCCGCCACGATTGGGTGGTCCTACCATCCGACCACCCTCTCCTATCCAAGTTACGGCCAAATCCTCCTCGGCGACGCATGTAACTTTGCCAGGGTGTCAGTGAAAGTTCCAGTCCGCAACGCCAACCATGCTCGGCTACACCACGGGCAAGGAGTGTAACGGGAGGACAAGCAAGCGCGAACCTAGTGACTTCTTCATCATCCTCGTCGCCGAAATCCGTTTCCGTTTCCGTCTCCGCTTCGGCGAGGGTCAGGTCTCCAACACCCACGCTGCGATGGCGTCGACACTCTCCACCAGGCTCACCGAGACCCCAAACCAATCTCGGATCGTCAACAGAACAGGAGCAGTGACCGTGCGTCAGCAGGCTCATCGCTTGGAACCAAGCGCGAAAGTCAACACTACACGCAAACCATTTACGGGACAATGGCGTCCGCGATACGTCTATTCTCAGCACGCATCCGCCGATGTCTTCTTGGCTCGGTGGTGGGGCATCGGTCAGAATTGTAACTCTGCTTCGGGACTCCCGATTCCCTTTACGTCAAGATGAGTAATTAGACCACTTTCCATCCTCAATTAAATCGTAGGTTGTTCCTAGAGATTGATTCCACTCAGAGTTGGCTGGCCCTGCATTTGTCGAAAGGGGTTGCGGTTTAGCTTCGACCCGAACATGTTGGGTTTTGGCTCGGCGGCAATTACCGCTTGACCTCCCCCGAACAACCTTGCATACGTATACAGCTCATACAGAGTGGTCCTTGCGTTAGGCACTAAGAGCAAGTGCACCGGCCTTGTTAGGCTTCGACGAGAATAAGGTTTGTGGCGCTCCGGAACATCACGTGTTATCCATTCTGCGCCCCCCAATTGAGTTTTTGGCTTCCATCGATTTGGAGAACTTGTCGGCACACGAAATGGATGACAAAGCGAACAAGGACAACATGCTGGGCGCTTGAGACTGAGCTGTGAAGACGAGCATATGCATGATACGCGGAGGGTCACTTGTCTGAGGAGGGCCGGATTGCAATGCTGTATACGCCCGTCGTTGGCTCATCGCCGGGGTTTGCATGCACCACACCGATCCAAGTGATACCGATCCGATGTGAACTCGAGTCCCTTACACCGCGTGTTACCCCGGCCTCCTCAAACTCGAGAATGCGGGAAAAATGGGGGCAAGTATGGAGTCTTATCTCCGACACTCCGCGCGACCCGAAGTAGAGCAAATATGCCCAGTCTACAGCTGAGGTAATATATCCATTTTAAACTCCTACATAGACTGGTCAACGATGATCGAAATATCGTGTACACGCGCACGTGAACGCTCTACTTTCGAGAAGAAATATATAGAGAATTAATGCATCCCCTCTCGTCTCTTCTTGGAAAATCTGAGAAGATCAGAGGAAGACCACCTTTTCCTTATATTCCACTAGCCGAGAATTTTAGGGTGACACGCTGTGCTCCGAGCAAGGAACTTTCCAATTTGGAGTCTTGAGAGGGTTCCAGAACACCTGGCTCGTGGCGCCGGTCCTGAGGGGGCACACACGCTGCTGACGTGCTTTCGGGCTCGAACAGCCTGGCTTTCCTTGAAATCCCCCCAACTCACCACCCCTCTCCCCCAGTCATCTTCATTCCCTGAGTCCCCCCTCTCGTGAACGTCTCACCTCTCCGCTACATGGCCGCATCATCGATTCCATTCGCGCTCAACGACGGGATCGATCTCTCCAAACTTTCCATTGCCGACCCTCCGCCATCGGAATCCGATCAAGGCCATGTCGGCGCTACGTCTCAACTGACTCCCAAATTGGTGCGTCCCACTCGGTTCATGGGGCGGAACCCTTAGGAATTAAACGAGCCCCGCTTGTCTTGCAGCGGGATAAACTCAACAAGCTCGCTCAGTGGCGAATCGACCCTTCTTTGATCGAATTCCAGGAGAGCGCTCGCGAGTTCGCAGGAGGGCACGCAATCGTTTCACGGGCGCTTTTGACCCCGGCTTCTGCGACTGGGAGTCATTCGAACAAGGTCCCGACTGCCGAAGGCGAACAGAAGGGTGGTGACAGAAATATCAAGAAGGCCAGTATCAAGTCCCAGACCGTTCTTTTTCGGACCACGGATCACTGAAGGTCTCGTCAATCTGAACCAAACAGATCATAGCAGTGAAGAAACTGATAATAGCGAATGAAGATGAGCGAGAAAGAATACTTGGGGTAAGAACAGTGTCCAAGGGTGGTGGTTTTCTTTCGTAGCGTGCTGAAGCCCATTCAGTCAGCACTCAAAGAAGCAGGATTACTCGTCGGGCTATCTTCCGAATACATCATTAACCTCGAAGGATTCGTCGAAGACTTATCCAACAATAAAATCTGTTGATCTTTCCCTGGCACGAACACGGAAATTTGAAGGACTTTGTGGCATCTCAGGATTGGGAAATCCCGGAGCGAATCTATCTAGTGAGATCAAATCGACCTGTTGGAATGTTTGTACTGAGACGCCATACTGCAGATCAACGACGTGGCGGGGGGAGTGGGATACCTCCATACCCAAAATCCTCCCATATACCACGGGGACCTCAAGTCGGTAGGTTCGGATCTCGTGGCCGTCGTTACCTGAGCTCACTGAGCGTTGAACGGTAATAGATGAACGTATTAGTCACCTCGGAATGCCGCGCAGTCATCACAGACTTCGGTTCCGCTAGACGCCTTGCCAAAAAGGATGCCGATGCGCCAACGACGCGAACGGAGAAGAAGGCGCTGCCAGCACCGGAATTCCACGCTACATTCTGCGCTACTAGTAATACCATGACGTTTACGGGAAATGAATATACACTCCGCTGGGCTGCACCCGAGCTGCTCATCGACGATGAGCCCACTCTGGCGAGCGATATATGGGCGCTCGGCTGGATATTTTACGAGGTATGACCGAACTCGGACAACGCTTTTATTTGAACCACATACTGACTGCGAAGATAGACCATGACCAACTCCATCCCGTTCGAAAACGTTAAAGGGGACTGCAAGATCATGGAACACGTCAAGGCCGGAAGGCTCCCATCCGTCGCCGATCACGTCCGAATGTCATTGACCCTCAGACTGTGTGCCTTAATGGTTACCTGCTGGAATGTCGATCCCACTGAGCGACCGACCGCTGAGGGCTGTCGAAAGTTGATGAAATGGATGGTAAGTTATGTCGCTATCGGGTTACTTGACCCTCCCTGACATGTGATCATACAGCCAATGAAAATTCCGATTCCGGAGGGGCCCTCAGATTCAGCACTGTCCAGAACTCGATCGCCTGAGCTGCTCATGAAGCTAGGAGACATGCACAAAAATCAGAACGACTATATCATCGCGTCAAAGCTTTACTCGGAAGCGTTAGCCATCTACAAGGAGACCTCCAACGATGCAGGAAAGGCCGATGCTCTGTACGGCCTCGGTGACGCGCATGGGGGTCAAGCCGAGTGGAGCAAGGCCGCGACATTCCACTCCGAGGCTGTTCAGATATATACTGACATTGGCGACAAGGGGGGGAGAGCCATGGCTATGATTGGCCTCGCTATAAGCCATACGCAACTGAGAAAGTACAGCGAAGCCAAGACACTGTTATCCGAGGTTATTCAGGCCTCTTTCTTCATTGGTGATCAAACGCTCAGAGCCCACGCTCTGAGGATCCTCGCTGAGGCGCATTACCTCCAGGAAGACTACGACCAGGCCATCACCTGCAACTGCGAGGCCCTCGAAATCTATATCCGAAGTGGCAGCACATTCGGGAGATCCACAACTCTGGCCAATATTGCCGTGGTGAAGCGAATACAAGCCAAGTACACCGACGCCGTTGCGCTTTTCTCCGAATCTCTAAAATTATACACCGATATCGGCGACAGATTTGGGAGAGCCTACGCTCTGCAGGGTCTTGCTGATATCCATCGCGACCAGGATCGCCCTCGCGATGCGCTGGTGCTTTACGAAGAAGCAGGCGACATTTTTGGACAAATCGGGCGGAAGGACAACGTGGCCGTTGTTTCAAAGAAGGTGGCCAAAGTCCGTCGCCAGCTCGAGGGTCTGAAGGCGGAATGATGTTTCGTTGAGGCATTCGAGATCAAAGATACGAGTTTTCCTCTGTCAATCTACGCACATTCATGTTCCAGACTTTGATGCACCGAATCCAGTTCCACACATCCTGATCGTTTTTGTGCTACGCAATGGCCGCTTTATTGTAGCTTGTTTTTTGATCTAGCCAAATGGTTGCATGGTTGCTTGTACCCTGATCTCGGTTTGAAATAGACCAATGCTCAATTCTCTTCAGTTTGTATCGAATTGATTATCCCAGGCTATCTCATGGTTGAGAGGGAACACGGCTACTGCAGGCGCAGTGCAAGGTAACCTCAGGACGGAGATGACGTCCGACGCGTGTCTCTCGGTCGAAAATCACTTAATCTCTCCCAAGGATGAAGCCTCTGAAGCATTGCTGCACAACGGCACCTCATGTAGAGATCTGTGGCATCAAATGCAAAGGACCATCGCGGCAACCAGAAGAGCAGGGAAGTATGGGCCAACCGAACTACAACCCCAGAGCACGAGAAGTGTAAAGGAAACATCATTTGGTTTTATTTAAAGCACAAGCGACTACGAGCATGTCAGAGGGTCTAGGACATTACAGGCTGAGGTTGTCTTCGGTAACGTCGACCACTTTGTGACGGGAGTAGTAGGCGTCGCTCCGACATCAGCACCTAAACGCCGGGTTCGGTAGTACTTACTCGGGGTGCTAATACTGATTTCTTTCTTAAAGCCACACGATCTACCTGTGGCTGGCTCATCGCGCCTTGGGGTGGGCTCGATACAGACTCCATGACAACCACCTCCTTCCTCGGCTCCACAAAGTACAGCATCACCAACGCTATTCCAGATCCGACCGCCGTGAAAACCAAACCAAAGCAAAAATCACGCTCAACATCAACACCTTCGCTTCCGAGAATGACGCTTCTCTCTCACCACGGCCTCAACCGCGGTCCAAGTCTCCATTCGCACCACGATTGGGTGGTCCAATCGTTCGGCCACCCTCTCCTATCCAAGTTACGGCCAAGTCCTTCTCAGTAACGCATGTAACTTCGCCAGAGTGTCGGCAAAAAGTTCAAGTCCGCAATTCCAACCAGCGTCGGCTCTACCACTGGCAAGGGGTGTAATGGGAGGACAAGCTTCGCGCGAACCCAGTGACCTCTTCATCATCCTCGTCGCCGAAATCCGTTTCCGTTTCCGCTTGGGCGAGGGTCACGTTTTCAACACCTACGCTGCGATGGCGTCGACGCCCTCGCTACCGGGCTCACTGCGACCCCGAACGAATCTCTGAATAGTCAACAGCAACTGGACCAGGGGCCGTCTCAGCAGGCTCATCGCTTCGACCAAGTGCGAAATTCAACACTACACGCAATCATGTACAGAACAAAAGCGTCGGCGTTCCGTCTATTCTCAGCACGCATCCGCTGGCGTCTTGTACGCTCGATGGTGAAGCAGAGACTTTCGGGGTTCGCAGGGCCCGCACCGGCCACGTCACCACTACTCCGGGACCCCTGATTCTCTCTACACCGAGATGAGTAAGTAGACGGATTTCCATCCTCAATTAAATAGTAGATTTTTCCGAGAGATTGATTTCACTCACCGTTGGCTGGCCCCGCATTTGTCGACCTAAACATGTTGGGTTTTGGCTCGGCGGCAATTACCGCTTGACCTCCCCCAAACAACTTGGACCTTGCAGACACAGTGTGGCCCTTGCATAAGTAAGAGCAAGGGCACCCACCGGCCTTGTTTATCGCGTCGATGAAGAGAATAAGGTTTGTGTCGGGAACATCACGTGATATCCATTCCGCGCCCCCAAATTGAGTTGCGATTGTCTTTGGCTTCCATCGATTTGGAGAACTTGTCGGGACGCGAAATGTACGACAAAGCCAACAAAAACAACATGCTGGGCGGTTGAGACTGACCTGCAAAGACGAGCTGAGGGTCACTTGACTGAAGGAGGGCCGAATGCAACGCTGTATACGCCCGTCGTTAGCTCATGGCCGGGGTTGCACCGCACCGATTCAAGTGATACCGATCCGATGTGAACTCGAGTCCCTTATCAGAGCAAGGAACTTTCCAATCTGGAGTCTTGAGAGGGCCCAGAACAACTGGCTCGTGTCGCCGGTCCTGAGGGGACACACACGCTGCTGAGGTGCCTTCGAGCTTAAGCAGCTTGGCTGTCGTTGAAATCCCTCCTACTCACCTCCTCGCTCCCCCATACATCCCCATTCCCTGAGTCCCCCCTCTTGTGAAAGTCTCACCTCTCCGCTACATGGCCGCATCATCGATACCATTCGCGCTCAACGACGGAATCGATCTCTCCAAACTTGCCATTGCCGACCCTCCTCCATCGGAATCAGATCAAGGCCATGACGGCGCTACGTCTCATCTAACTCCCAAATTGGTGCGTCTCGCTCGGTTCATGGGGCGTAACCCTTAAGACTTAAACGAGCGCCGCTTGTCTTGCAGCGGGATAAACTCAACAAGCTCGCCAAGTGGCGAATCGACCCTTCTTCCATCGAATTCCAAGAGAGCGCTCGCGGGTTCGAAGGAGGACACGCAATCGTTTCACGGGCGCTTTTGACCCCGGCCTCTGCGAATGGGGCGCATTCGAACAAGGCCCCGACTGCTGAAAGCGAACAAAAAGGTGGTGACGGAAATATCAAGCAGGTCGGTATCAAGTCCCAGACAGTCCTGTTTCGGACCACGGATCACTGAACGTCTCGTCAATCTGAACCAAACAGACCATAGCAGTGAAGAAACTGAAAATAGAGAATGAAGATGATCGAGAAAGAATACTTGGGGTAAGAACAGTGTCCAAGAGTGGAGTTTGTCTTTCGTGCTGAAGCTTATTCAGTCAGCACTCAAAGAAGCAGGATTACTCGTCGGACTATCCTCCGAGGACATTATTAACCTCGAAGGATTCGTCGAAGACTTGTCCAACAATAAAATCTGGTTGATCTTTCCCTGGCACGAACACGGAAATTTGAAGGACTTTGTGGCATCTCAGGATTGGGAAATCCCGGAGCGAATCCATCTAGTGAGATCAAATCGACCTCTCGGGATGTTTGTACTGAGACCATACTGCAGATCGACGACGTGACGAGGGGAGTGGAATACCTCCATACCCAAAGTCCCCCCATATACCACGGGGACCTCAAGTCGGTAGGTTCAGATCTCGTGACCGCCGTTACCTCAGTTCACTGAGCGTTGAACGGTAATAGATCAACGTGTTAGTCACCTCGAAATGCCGCGCAGTCATCACAGACTTCGGTTCCGCTCGACGCCTTGCCAAAAAGGATACCAGTGCGCTGACGACGCGGACGGAGAAAAAGGCGCAGCCAGCACCGGAATTCCAGGCTACATTCTGCGCCACTAGTAATACCATGACTTTTACGGGAAATGAATATACCCTGCGCTGGGCTGCACCCGAGCTGCTCATGGATGACGAGCCCACTCTGGCGAGCGATATATGGGCGCTCGGCTGGATATTTTACGAGGTATGACTGAACTCGGACAATATTCCCAGCTAAAGCACATATTGACCGCCGAGCCAGGTCATGACCAACTCCATCCCGTTTCAAAACGTCACAAAGGACTCTATGATCATCAAACATGTCATGAATGGAAAACTCCCATGCGTCACCGATCACATCCGCATGTCGTTGATCCTCCAACTTTGTTCCTTGATGGTTGCATGCTGGGATGTCGATCCCACCCAGCGACCGACAGCAGAACGCTGCCGAAAGTTGATGAAATGGATGGTAGGCTATGTCGCTCCTAGGTTACTTGACCTACGCTGAAATGTGACCATGCAGCCAATGACTATTCCGGTCCCGGGGCGGCCCTCAGATTCAGCACTCTCCAGAACTCGATCGCCTGAGCTGCTCATGAAACTAGGAAACATGTACAGAAGTCAGAACGACTATATCAACGCGTCAAAGCTTTACTCGGAAGCGTTAGCCATCTACAAGAAGACCTCCAACAATGCGGGACAGGCCGATGCTCTGTACAGCCTCGGTCAGGCGCATGGGGGTCAAGCCGAGTCCAGCAAGGCCATGACATTCTACTCCGAGGCTCTTCAGATCTACACTGACATTGGTGACCAGCGGGGGAGAGCCCAGGCTACGACGGGCCTCGCTTGGTGCCATAAGCGTCTGAGGAAGTACAGCGAAGCCAAGACACTGTTATCCGAGGTTATTCAGGCCTGTCTACTCAGTGGTGATGAATCGCGCAGAGCCGCCGCTCTGAGGGGCCTCGCTGAGGTGCATTACTTTCAGGACGAATACGACCAGGCCATCACCTCCAACTCCGAGGCCCTCGAAATCTATACCCGAAGTGGCGACATATTCGGGAGATCCAAAACTCTGGCCACTATTGCCGAGGTGAAGCGAATACAAACCAAGTATACCGAGGCCGTCGAGCTTTTCTCCGAATCTCTAAAATTGTCCACCGATATCGGCGACAGATTTGGGAGAGCCTACGCTCTGTGCGGTCTTGCTGATATCCATCGCGCCCAGGATCGCCCTCGCGATGCGCTGTTGCTTTACGAAGAAGCAGGCGCCATTTTTGGACAAATCGGGCGGAAGGACAACGTGGCCGTTGTTTCAGAGAGAGTGGCCGAAGTCCGTCGCCAACTCGAGGAGCTGAAGGCGGAATGATGTTTCGTTGAGGCATTCGAGATTAAAGATACGAGTTTTCCTCTGTCAATCTACGCACCTCCATGTTCCAGAATTTGATGTACCCAATACAGTTCCACACATCCTCGTCGTTGTTGTGCTACGCAATGGCCGCTTTTATCGTAGCTTCTTAGTTAATCTAGCCAAATCGTTGCATGACTGCTTGTACCATGATCTCGGTTTGACATAGATCGATGCTCGACTATCTTCAGTTTGTCTCGATTCGATTATCCCAGGCTACCTCGTGCTTGATAGGGAACACGGCTACTACAGGCAGAGTGCAGAGGTAACCTCGGAACGGAGATGACGTCCGACGCCTGTCTTTCGCTCGAAAATCACCTAACCTCCCCCAAGGATAAGGATTCCTCCACCGCGGGACCCTATCTAGAGATCTGTGGAATCAAATGCGAAGGACTATCGGGACAAGTAGAAGGGCAGGGAAGTATGGGCCAACCGAACTACAACCCAAGAGCAAGAGAAGGGTAAAGCACACGTTATGTAGTTTTACTCAGAGCACATGCGACTACGAGTGTGTCAGAGGGTCTAGGCCACTACAGGCTGAGGTCGTCTTCGGTGACGTCGACCGCCTTGTTAGGGGAGTCGTAGGCGTCGCTCCGCTCAGGACATCAGCACCTAAACGCCGGGTTCGGTAGTACTACCTCAGTGTGCTACTACTGACGTTTTTCTTAGAGCCACACGATTGACTTCCGGCTCGTTCATCGCGTCTTGCGGTGGACTTGATACAGTCTAAGCACGCTTGCTCTGTTTTCTTCATTCGATATGCCCCGGAGCCAGAAAGGAATAATCCTACAGATCAGACGTAGGTTTTGCCTTTGGCCTAACCGCCTTCACTCAGCCCAAGCCAACCAAGCCCCTCGAAATACATCCCTTTGAGGTTTATGATCGTCCAAAGCTTTGAACCATTACCGGTCACTCAACTCCGGCGTCGGCTTCCCGAGCGATAACGGCAAGAAAGCATATGGATTCATCTGCGAGGGGAGCTACGACGCCAGAAGACCACCACGAGCGGCTGAGACCTGACAAATACAGCAACGGTATAACTTGGGATGCCCCGCATACCCCACGCCGTCACTAAGGAACGGTAGGCCGAGAATTGACATGTCCTAGCCAGCATATGAAGGTATCTGAGCGGACAAACGATCCTCGCTTTGTTGACCCGTTTTCAGACAATTCTGATTTCGCCGGGGTTGTTCTGTGCGTCGACCTCTCCGCATGCGCCGACCCTATTCTTCTGGCAATGCGCCCCTCTCGCGCGCAATTCGACACGTTTCTCCCCGAGCTCGGCTTTCCTGGCGAAGACTTCGAGGAGGGAGGCGGGACGACATTCTTGAACAATTTGCGAGTTGAGTTGTTTGGGTCGACGACATCGCGAGGCACGACCGGGTTGAACCTATTGGTGCAATGACGATGCGCAGTTCTGGAAAAGCGCAAGATTCGCCCACCCACATCGATCCAAACTCTTGCCTGTACCTCAGCTCACACCTCCAGGCGCCGTTCACTCAACATGCTCCCTCGATTATTTATATACAAAAAATAGCCCCAGCTACAGAGTTCGCAAATAGGTTCCAAGAACAGATGATCCACTACAAGTTGCCGCACATGGTCAAGATCAAAAGGAAGGTGAAGTTTGATGGTTCTGGAGCCAAGGTACCCAAAGCCTGAAGGCCTACACCTGGCTTTAATCTACAAGGTTTGACGGAAGGAGAAGTATGATGTTTCGGCTATCGTATTTAATATATGTAATTAGACTACTGATATATGAATGACACAAAACAAGCAACTCACTAGCCGCCCACTTCTTTGCGTTTGAAGGACAGTGGTTCCTCTTGCCAGTGGCACCATGCCTCACTAGAGTCTCGTAGACACCTGGATTTTCCCTATGAGACATCGCACAGATTAGGACAGCTTCGGGAAAGGTGCGAATGAAAGGTAAACGGGAAATGTATCTGCCTCGACAATTTAACGACGTCCTCCACAAATACGTTGAATCTTTCGCAAAGTGTCTTTAGCTCTTGCCTCCGACTCGGAAGGTAATAACGGGCTACGGTATGACGAAGCATAGGGCCAAATGCCTCCGCAATTGCGATCATTTCATGGTATCCCAATTCGGTCCAATCGAGCTTTGTGAGATGTGCCAAATAGGATTGCAAGCAGTCGAAGAACCCTTCTTTCAAGCTTCTAAACGGAGGCGAAGTCTCATCAGCTCGGATATGCGGACTCGGATCGAGGGACGGACCCGGATCCTCTTATACTGTACTATTTCGTTAATACCGGCGCACTTGGGACACCGGGGCACTTTTCTTACCGGCGCAACCGTACCGGCTCAGCCACTCGGGACGGCGCAGCTCTCCGGGACCGGGGGACTTTTTTTTACCGGACCGGCGCGGCTCCTCGCCAAGTCGGAGGCGGACGGGGCGACCGACGCCCCAAGACTACCTGTCAGACTCCGAGGAATTTACAATCTCGAGGTGCTATAAGGGTCTCAACCCAGGTCGTCAGCCTTCCTCATGAGGACGAGAAACGCTGCATCAGGGTTCACCGCACGCGGCGTCGGCCTCCGTATTTTCCTTTCTTGTTCGTACTATCCTCTTTCCATGAGACCTATGCCGCTCCATTCCCACATTTAATCACATAGCCCCCCCTTTCGCATTTTCATAAGTGAGCTGGGTGAAATTCATATATCGGGAAAAATGGTGCCAATGTGAAATAAAAGTCACTAAGGTATTAAACCCAGGCTTTATTCAATATCCCCCAGGTGATTCAACTACCGAGGCAAAATTATCAGAGGCCTGGTTGGGTTTTGCCTGGGCAGTCAGCAATTTCTCCCATCATCCAAATAAACCCCAGGCAAAATTGGGGTTTCCCCTAAATTGAAGTAGCAATTTCCCCCAGGGGCTTGATTTTTGCCTGGGTGAAATTGACTTTCGCCTGGGCGAAATTGACTTTTGCCTGGGCGAAATTGACTTTTGCCTGGGCGAAATTGACTTTTGCCTGGGCGAAATTGATTTTTGCCAAGGGGG
>WSTY01001161.1:0-11999 GCA_019633465.1 Tulasnella sp. 417
TCCCCACGGGTATCTTGGTTTTCCCCCCGGACACGCCAGACATCGGGCGGATTTTCGTCACATTCCCTGGTTACTAGATGCCCCTACTTCATTTCGGACCCCGGCTCTCTTTTTTTTTTTTTTTTTTTCTTTTTTTTTTTTTTCCCCTCCGTTTCTCTTTTCCCCCTTCATCATTTGCACGGTGTGGATCTCATACATCGTAGATTTTATTGTCTAACTATATCTACTACATACATCAAGCATACAAGATAGGCACGGAGCATGGGGCGAAGGATCCGCGATGTCCTTAAATCATTCAGAGTGCCTTAGTGCCGTTTTCTGTTGGGAGTGGAGACTATTAGCTTTCCCCGAATCGAACCAAGCCAAACGCCTAACACGACTCACCAGTCATGTAGTAACCATCGACAAGAGAGCCGATATACATGAGTTCGACGGGCGCAAGTTGAGGTGACGGCAGACAGACAGGGAGCGAGAGAGAGAAGTGGGAGAGTGAGGGGCCCGCGCTATGCTTGCTGCAAGTGTCGTATTTTATAGCCTCTGGGGATTTCCCAGGATTCCCATCAAACATTGTTTTGGCTCGTGTACAGGAATTATGGGGGCATGCACGCTCCTTCCCAGCGGCCCTCCGGGAAGTGGGACAACTAGTAGTCAAGGGGGGAATCTCTAAATGGGGTTATGTGATGTGTTGATAGATCCCCGCTGTTTGGACATTATTTGCTACTTCAACCTACGAACCCCTACTTCCCTACGGACCGCTGGCGTCACTTGTTGTGTGGCAGAGTTTGTTCCGAAATCGAACATTGAAAAACAAACCCCCGTTACCCTCGGCACCCGCCATAAAACATTACATACATGGACATAGAGGAAGAAAGTAACGCGGAACGCCATCCTAGTCCATCTGTATCCTCTAGCTCCATTTGTGCCGCTTCATCTCGCTCTCCAACTCTCGTCCATCAATCGCCCGGCCGCGCAAGGAGAGCGTCCTTTTAGCGCTGATATTGGACTTCCTTGGACCAAATAAGCTCGCACAATACATTAAGAAGCAATATATTATGAGATTCGAAGGAACGGGCGGCGTATTCTAGACCAGAGAGCATGATCTACGTGGGGGAACGAGGGAGTAGAAAAGAGTCGATATGCTGACTGATCAAACAAAATCGCGCCAAATAACAAGTGCCGCCAGTGGTCCAGAGGGAAGTAAAGCCAACCAAGAGACAAACAATAGCAAGCATCGGCTAAGACCGGCAACTCACCCAACACCGACTTTCCCCGCCCACGGAGTTAGCGACGCTTCCCGACGGGCCACTGGGAAGGAGTGTGGGGGGCATGTTGGTTCCCGGAGCATCAAAAGGGTCGTGAAGGTCCTGGAAGGTTTCGGAGGTTCTGGCTGGTTGTAGACAAGTCCAAAGGTCCTTCCTGGTTGGTAAACTCAGCAGAGCTCATCATGAGTCTTAAACTGTTTCAGCAGTTTAAGCAATCTGAAAAGTCTCAGACATAGGCAGACGTCCGAGCAAAACGCGTTTTCGTGACGATGACAAGGCCGCGCCGCTCACAACTTAAGACGCCGAACAGGAGGAATGCCTACAAGCCCTAAACCACCTCTTCGTCGATATCGAGAGACTTACATATGAACAGGTATATGAAGAGATAGTCGGTGGCTACTGCGAACTGAGAGTCGCTACACTGGACCTTGGAATGCCGACCACCAGGCTCGTTGCAGCAAAAAGGCTTCGGCTTGGGGTGCGGACAACCGAGCCTAAGTGACTTGCTTTTGTGAGTGTAAGGGTATGATATCTGTCTAGATTTTATTCTGATGGCTATATCTACAGCGGTTAGCTCGCGAACTCAAGGTCTGGGCCGCACTCCAGCATCCGCATGTCCTCCCGTTGCTGGGGTTTTACCTTGGTGACGACTATAAATCAGGAGTGCTGATCTCCTAGTACATGAACTATGGCGATCTTAAACACTATATTGCGAAAACGGCGGCATCTCTCAGTGACCGTCTACATTTAGCAGGTGTCAACTAGTGAGTTTAGCGGATTAGACTGAATTTAGCTTCCTTTATAGATTCGCGACCTGACAGACGGTCTCACCTATCTGCACACTCGAGATCCACCCATCCGCCATGGAGATCTAAAACCGGTACGTCGTAGCACCCTATCAAATTTCATCTCGGACATTGAGCGTACCATGATTTTTCGAAGGGGAATGTTCTTGTCAACCCAGATCGTCGCGCGCTATTAGCCGGCTTCGGCCTCTCGAAGGCTCTAAACGCCGGCCCCACCGGTTTTACTACGGGCAATGATGCGAAGGGCACGGTCCGGTACTCGTGTCCAGAATTCCTGCTTCAGGGGAGTGCCGCAGAGTCATTATCAAACGACATATGGTCCTGGGGCTGTCTCGTATCTGAGGTAAGTCTAGCAGGCTTGAAGCTCACCCAGCTCTTCTTCACCTATCGCATCCGCAGGCTTTCACAGACGAGATCTCGTTTGCTGACATTCAGCCTGAACCCCAACTCATTATTGCTTTGATACAAGGCAAGCGCCCCAGTGGAGCACACGCCTCCCGCTATCCCACACAGTTCAATGATCTGCTTGCAAGGTGCTGGAGCAGTCAACCAGGTGGACCGTCCCACCGCGGTTGACTGTCTGGCCATCGTAGAAGCCGCCCTGTCTGGGGTAGAAGCTGACGCGAATTCCAGCATGGCTGAACTCGCTTCCGGTATGAGCATGCTATTGTCTCCGCCTTTCTCTACCACCAGCCGTGGTTCAAACATCTCTGGCGAGAGCGCTCCCAGTCCTGCCCACCTCTCCGACTCGAACCAACCGCAGCAAGAACATCCACTTTCTCCGGCAACCTCTCCGCCTCCGCAGAATGGACACCTTTGGAACGAACTACAGAAACGATATGCCGATCACATTCAACAGCCTGGTCCGAGTGTTGTGAGTTCGGTCTTTTTTTTATTTCTATCGTTTAAATGGCGAGCAAGTCGCTTGTCGGGTCTCGGACACTTCTCCGCCATACGCCAAAATACTCTCTATGGATAGTATCCAAAGTTGAATCTCGGGTAGTCATCCGTGGTTACCGGTGCTGGGTCCTCTCCTTTATCACATTCGGGAGAGATGCGGCGCCCGGCTTCAATCGCTTCACTTTTTTCGACTCTTCTTCTGTCGCTTTTTCTTCTGGAAAATTATCCGCTCACCTCGCCACCTTACTTTTCTCTCTGAAGCGAATGTAGGCTAAGAGGTTCTACCGCCCGCAAGCTCCTCGTCTTCAGCACGGCTTACCACCGAACCAACCGCTCCGGGAAAACCGGCCCTCCACTACCGCTACCGTTGCCGCCCAAGCAGAGGCGGAGTCGAATGTTCCCATCAAGCAGGAATTCTCGGTTCAAGAGGGATCGTCAATACTCAATTCCGTCCCGGGTCCAAGCGCTAGCTCCAGTCATGCTGCCAATGTAACAGACAACACCGACCTTGCCGGCTCTTCCGATGCTCCTCTACCTCAGACCGGCAAAGGGACTCCCACTCCAGCTTGGGCTGTTTCACCCCGTGTGCTTCTAGTCGACGACGACGAAGTTAGCAGAAGGCTTTTTAGTCGATTCCTCCAAGTTTTGGGCTGTATAGTCGACGTCGCCATTGACAGTATTGGCGGGGTGAATAAAATGAATTTGGAGACTTATGATCTCGTCCTCATGGTAAGATGGTGACCACCTGTTCTCAGAATCAGTCTTTTCTGAGTTTGTTACTCACCTCGTTCGTATTCCTTCAGGATATCTTCATGCCAAAGCTTGACGGCATGCAAGCAACTTCGATCATCCGGCAATCAGACCATACGACCCCAATTATTTCAATGACGACCAACCCCAAGCCGGACGATATTGCTAATTATAGCTTAGCAGGAATGAACGACATCTTGCCGAAGCCGTTTACCCGGGAGTCGTTGTCTCTGGTACTCGAGGTAAAGTTTAACTTCTATCTCACCCGAACTCTGATTACCTCAATGCTTGATGTCTTAATCTTTGCTCTCATCTTGAACGGTACCCAACTGAACCATTCGACCTTTGCAGAAACACCTCGAGCGCTTGAAAGCGATTCCGACAACAATCTCTGCCGCGGCGGAACCAAGCCAAGCCGCAGCTGGGGATCAGCATTTGTCCTAGTTGAATTGACTGACATCGGTACGGATGGAACGAGGACCTGCACCCTACTTTAGATATTACTACGACTGAGCCTGCCAGCGCTGCAACGACAGCGCTCCCAGGGCCAACCTGGAAAGCAAGTTCGTTGGAAGCCTAATGTCGACGGCTGTTGAGATGTTGGGCGGGGTAGAGAAGAGGTGGTAAACGGCCTTTCGTGAGTGGATGATGTTGCAATTGGGGCTGCGATCCTTGACGGCTTGGTGGTTCCATATCATATTTGGAAACCCAGTTGCTATGCTGTTCTGATCGGATGACTATTAGATAATAGGATACATTCTTGCACGGAATTTATCGGGACCTAGCCTGGTCGAGTGAGAGTCGTCTGTTAAGCAACTTGACATCGTGGCTCCTAGGCTTGGTAGCCTCCGTGGGTGACAGAGCTATCGGTTCGGCGCTATAGTTGACAATAAAAACCAGCTTCTCGACAAAGGCGTCTATAACGGAACCAGTTTGGTGGAAACAAACAGGCGACTCTTATGAGCGCACGTAAACGGGACTGGCTTCACGTCATTCATTACAGCTGATTTCATAAAACCTGGCCATTCCCACATTCTACGCGTTTGTTGCACGCACATATCTCGCAAGAGCATTTTGCTCATTTCTTCGTCATTTCTCCATCAATTTGAGCGAGACAAACTGGAGTGTGTATTACTATGTAACGTCGAGGGAACGAGACAGTTATATACCCCGAATACGATATCTTGCAAATTATTGCTAACCTTCACCCCCGGGATGCGCATTTTGGCGATGTCGCAAAATTGGATCCAAAAATGCCCTTGAAACCATCGTAAGTAAATTGCCTTGACTGTACTCCAGTGCCCGACGTACTGTTTGGTATGTATCTCCGTGAAATTGGACTCTTACATACAACAGGTGTGAGCTGATGCCCACTGCACCGATGAGAAGAACAACATTTCAGTGTCTCAGACTCTATCCTAACGCTGCATTGCACCAAGCATCGAAAAGCACTTTCATCCTTGTGCTAGTGGGGCTTGGCCAGGGTTCCGACGTGGAACACCTATGTAATCTCAGTT
Organism: Tulasnella sp. 417; assembly: GCA_019633465.1. Taxonomy (NCBI): domain Eukaryota; kingdom Fungi; phylum Basidiomycota; class Agaricomycetes; order Cantharellales; family Tulasnellaceae; genus Tulasnella; species Tulasnella sp. 417. The sequence goes on from WSTY01001161.1 coordinate 5,236, forward strand.
TCGACTGGCACGTGTGCCACCGGTCATCTCTCTCCATCCCTACTCAATGGCTCCAGGACAACGTCTATCCACAGACCTCCAATGGGCTATCATTCGCATGGGGCGCTTCTTCTCAGTTGAAGATATTGCGATGTACACTGGAGCAGGGGAGCGAACAGTGAGAAGAGTTCTAGCAGCATTTCGGCGGCATGGGCTGCCATTCACGCCCGAGACACATCCACGTCTTCGAGGTCGACCACGGACGCTTTCTACAGATGACATACAGGTACTATCACATTTTCTCTGCAGTTTTAGCTACCCTAATGCTTATTCCTAGCTTCTATTAGGCTTAGTCGCCCGGTCCCCTGACATCTATCTTGACGAGCTTCAGCGCCGGATGCGAGAGCTGAGAGGAGTCAACCCTAGCCTCTCAACGATCCTAAGATCGCTAAAAAGAGGTGGCTATAGTCTCAAAAAGGCAAGTGCTAGTGTGTTTTTCTAGAGAATAGCCGTTGATTTTGATCCGGTTCGAACATTGCCGTAGCTTACCAAAACTGCCATCGAACGGAATGAGGCCAAACGAGCAAACTACCTCTACTCTGCGGGTCGGTATACTCCGGGGCAGCTTGTATTTGTCGATGAGAGTGCATGCAACAGGCGCACAGTCTATCGAAATTATGGCTGGGCTCTTTCGGGCAAACGGGCGATCAAGCGTGCTTGCTTCGTCCGTGGCCGCAGGTACCCACTGTTTTTTGGCCTTCTAAACATCAGACACTGACAAAAATTCTTCCAGGTATTCAATCCTCCCAGCGCTTACTCTTGATGGCATCATTCACGTCAAGATCCTAGAGGGCTCCTTCACCACCGAATCGTTCGAGGAATTTATCGATTCCCTTCTCGATTCCATGCAGCCATATCCAGCACCTAAGTCAGTCATAATTATGGACAACTGTCGCATACACAAGGCACCATCTATCATAGAGAAGATCCATTCGCGGTACGGATACTTAGTTCCTGCAATCGTGAGCTGGATTACTGATCCTGACTTGCAGTGGCATGAAAGTACTCTTTCTCCCGCCTTATTCTCCCGATTATAATCCGATTGAGCTTGCTTTCTCGGCGATTAAGGCTCACCTTCGGGAACGTATGGACGACGTTTTGGCGGCGATGAATGAAGATGACGAGGTGGCCGTACTTTCGTATCTAATAGAGGCAGTATTTTCGGTGACAGAAGATGATGCTTGGGCTTGGTTTCATAAATGTGGCTATGTGTAGTTAGAAAGGACTCATGGTTTCTTGATCCGACTCTGAAGTAATGGGACGGGCAATAAGCAAATAGATTGATATGGTCTAAACACGAAAGTTAAAGCGAAGGTAACTAAGTTCTCTCGCGCATAAGAGCCTTGCGGGCATTTGCCTGAAGCTCGGCGCACTCGTCAATCGCAGTTGAAATAAGATAGTCCGCGCTTCCTTCCTCGAGACCGGGAACAAGACGCATCAGCTTGTCACTTGACATCATCCGAGTATCGGCCAACTGGTTGATGCGAAGATATTTCTTCTCCGACAATTTAGTTCCATATTGGGTCCACGGATGATTGTCAGGGTCCTTTGCTTCAAGACGGGCAAGCCAAGGCTCGATCGCAGGGTATATGACTTGTTCTCGAACATGGCGACGGAGTGCCGGGCTGGAGATTGACTCGGCATCCACCGAGCCAGTGTTTGACGCCACCTGCCTTGCCGTCCCTGTCCCCTCGCCACCGACGGGTGGAGGTGCGAGCCCGCGACCAGCCCCAAAGGTCATCGTAACGAGCTGAACAGCTTGAGCAAGGGCATTTGTTGACGCTTCGATTGTAGCCAGAGCCGGTGCCGATTCGGGCTCTTTTGTCGTTCGCTTGTTGATCGGCCGGTTGTTCGATTTTTCGTGGATGTGGAGTTCCTCCGGAATCGAATTCACTTGACCGAGGCCCTTATCCTGTACAAAGTAAGAAAGTTCAGTAAGCGGGCGAGATCAGTGTTCCTGGGCTTCACATACTATTAGACCAGCCCAGTAGTTTAGGTCTTGTGTTGTCAGCTGATAGTGGTAACCATCCGAGCGTTGGAAGCAGACTGTGCCAGGATGCAGCTCGCATTTCCACTCCTTCTGAGACCTAATCTTCAAAATCCATCTGCCGCGTGTAGACTTTGCATCGCCAGATGGTTCGATATCGGAATCGGACTTGTCGGATCTATCTGAACCACGAGCCGCAGTTCCCTCGTGACCATCTCGGTGCACCTCCCCCTTCTGACTACCCTTTTTCCCCTTCGTACCTGAACCTTTTGATTTGTCCTAGAAGATCGACATGCATGAGTAATAGTGAGCACTGTTGTTTCACGTGTTCTCTTACCTTTGTCAGCACAACTCGACTAACGATCACGATCTCGATTGTCTTCTTCTTCGGCCGACTCTGTGTCTTCCCCTCTTCCTTCCATTTCTTGCGAGCCTTTGAATACGCTCTTTCCGCATTCTCGACTGCACTGCGGTAATCATCTCGAAGCCGCTTCCAATCGTTCTGGGTATCAAGGCACATCGGGGTTTTGCGAGAGCCATTGAACTTGAAACTAACGGCGACCTTATCTTTTGGACATTTTAAGAAGCTTCCAACGCCCTCTATAAAGTGGTCGAAGGTGGTATTACTCATAAACGAAACTGTCTTCGTCGACCCGTCGGCAGTGGGGACCTGAAACTGCATCGGAATGACTTCCTCATCCGTTTCCTCGTCTTCTGCAGTTTTCATGTGAGAAAATACACTATTTAGAGGACGCTTTTTTCTCACCAGTAATGGTCTCTGAAGACTTGTCACTCTCGTAACCTCGCTCCTCCTCTCCCTCTGAATCGGAACTCGCGGAACTCAAGTGCCCTGCTTCATCCTCCCTTTCCTGACGAGAGGCGCGGTTGCTGCGACCTTTGTTTCCATGGTTCGCATTGCTTGCTTTACTAGGTTGCTTTGCTTTGGGACGGTGGGTGGTTGATGTCAGGTGGTCTGCCGTGGAACTATCAGCGACGGTCCCGATTTTCCGGGCTTGTTTTGAAGGTTGGGCAGCTTCAGAAGCTAAGGTATCCTTGGTAGCCTGTGGATCTACATCTATGGCGATGACGGAATCGACTTCCATGGCGTCATCGTGGCCGGGGGCTGTGCTCAGCGTCTCTTCCGCCGAAATGTGGGGGCTAGCGGTCTGTTGCAGGCCAACCAGGAGACGTGCAATCTCATTGACATCGCTGCCGCTCACAGTGAACTGAGGGATGGGATCCCTAGTCTCTGGGAGAGGAGTTGGCGAATTCTAAAATAAGATAGCAGACAGTGAGTCGGGAGTTGAAAGATTACATCCTTGACAAAAACAAACCTCAAGTATATTGGAGTCCACTTGCATTGGCTCTGAGTTTTCACCATCCTGAATGAGCTCTCCTGCTAGGCGCTTCGAACTTCTGGTGGACAATCCGGCAGTCGTCCTTCGCCCTTGTTGAGAAGCGCCCGCGCCCGTCGGAGGTTTTTTTGCCCCCGCCGGCTTTTTTACAGTTTTGACCTTCTTAGAAGCCCTCTTCTGGGCCAATTTCTTATTCCCCATGATGGTCAGAGTCAGTGAGGCGAGAGTGTGTCCGCAGTGTGAGGTGTGGTTGAAAATTGGAATCCCGTCCAGCAACCCGGAACACGACCCTTTTTTCGATGCTACATAACAGCAGCAAGCACCTCTTACCTCACTATGCCCTTACAAAAGACTTTCTACATCCCTTTTGATCGCCATGTCTCGACCTTTTCCAAGAATAGTCCATATTCCACAAACCTGGATTGGGCGGTGTATGACAATCAGCACAGGGGACATTGATTCCAATGCAGCATTCAGTGAAGTCTTATCTATGCCAATCCCTCTAATACATATTTTATAAGTAATATTTTGTATAGTAGAGTGTATTTGTGTTGTGGGGATTGAGTAATATTCCAAATCCGGTTGCATGAAACAAGCTCCTTGAGGCCGGAATCAAAACGCGCATTTTCACATATACAAGTAGCGTGTGCCCTCGTGACGAGAAATTCGAGGCGATTCCAGCTTGAATCGTAGGAATTGATGAGGAATTGATGGAGAACGAGCCAAAATGCGTCGGGCTGTGTTGGGGGACAAATAAGGACGTAGAATGTGGGAATGGCCAGGTGTTCTGAAATCAGCTGTAAAGATGCGGCGAGCAGGTATCTCGTAAGTAATACTGTAGCCAGCTGTGAGCACTCCGTGAGCTTCAGATAGAAGGAAATGCTGGTTGGGGTCGAAACGCGTGTGCGATGCTTTTTTTATGGGGCGCTGTATAGACGGTGTTGGGGCTCATTCAATTAGGGCCGGTTCCTGATCAGGCACCGTGAGACCAGGAAGCAGCGAATTGTGATAAAGAAGACAGCATGAATTGGCGGGAGAGGAGACAACAATAATACATCCCTTCAAATACGTGAAACCTAAGGTCGAGTGGACTGGACGGAACTGTATGTCGGAGTCTCAGGGGGCACGCATATGATGGCGCCCGCTGATTGGTTCCCTGGCTTGGTGGATCCTGATCACGTAAACCGTGGGACAGGGGATAACCTTGAAAGGGAGAGAATATCCTTCATTCTCGATGAACCACTTCATTCACCCAGCCAACAGATTTCAAACCAGGCTGGTGTCATTCTAACGGTTCCTCCCGTTTTGCCTTCTCCATCTTGACTCCATAACCTCCTTGGAAACAACCATACACTTAGACAAGAATGAACAACTCTGGCTTGGTCAGTAGTCGTTGGGACAAAGAACCTTGCCACTGCGACTCACAATCCGATGCCCTTTGTAGAACGAGGCTGTGGACGCACTTGAAAATCTCTCCGTAGATGGCATACCGCTTGATGATGGATCGGATTATGCGGAGGTTCAGGTAACCTATTTGCAGAACATCATTCACCAACTGACCGAGCGTACAACCACAGCAGAGCCCTCAGCCTGGCCAACCTGGCGGACGGGGGCCCCTCCGCGATTTTTTCGCAAAGGAATTCAACGACTGGTTAGCCCAGCGTCAGGTCACGCTGGATACTCTTTGCGTTGGCGGGAGAGAAGTCGAACTGGACAAGCTCTTCATCATGGTCGGGGCTCTCGGAGGATGCCGCGCTGTATGTCGTGCTTTATTCTCTCTTTGTCTTGGGAATTATAACTCACAGGGACTTCTTAAACGCAGGTTTCCGAGAAGAACTTGTGGCCGGTCGTAGGAGCGCAGATCGGGTTCCCTGATTTCAACGTACCCGTGCCGTGCTCCAAACCAGAGGTGGCCTATCAGTTGTCCAAGATCTATCAGAATATTCTCGCAGATTTTGAAGTTTATTGGGACGACTTGTTGAGGCCTGGCGATCCGAACTCCACCTTCCCTCTCCCACCTCAACTCCAGTACCTCCATCCCGGGATCAACAGGCTCGCAACAGCTCGACTCCCGCTGCAACAGCCGCAACAGCCACAGCGTCAGTTGGGAGCTGGGCCACCTCCAGACAGCCCGGGAAGTAACCTGCTCCAACCGTCAGCCCTTCCACAACCTGGTGGGCCTCGGGTACCGGCAACTATCCCTCTGCTTCCCGGCTTCAATCTACCTCCAGAGCAGATCTTCAAAGCTCAGGAAAAGGTCAGAGCGACTATCAGTTTTTTCCACAATAACCGTACGTTGGTTCGTCGCGAATTGCCCACCGGTTCGACTGACCTTTGCCCGATTTGTTTCTAGGCGACTACTCGTCCGTCGACCTAGCGCACGATCAGGGAATCTTGATGGAAGAAAGGATCGCGCAAACCCAGAGCCTGCTGAAAAATGTTGCGCAGAACCTCGTCTCGTTCGTTGTCCTCGCTCCAAACGACGAGCGCGAGTTGAACCAAGTCGTTCAAACGGTAAGTCCCTATTGGGACGTTTGGTCAGCTACGTTTCGCTCACGTTGTGGCCTTTGTAAGGTGGTTACCCTCTCCGACCAAGCTCAGATCCTCCAGAAGCAGTCTCCAGAGAAGCGCTTCATCATGGGGCTCGGCGACCTTAACAACTACAGGCACCACCTCACAACATTCCTGATGCGCGTCAAGTACCTTCAAAGCCAGGCCCTGGCTGCTCAGAACCAGCCGAATCCGGGTGCCCTCCCACCAGTTCCGCCTCAAGCCGCAGAACAGGAAGCTCCTGCCCCCATCATCGTGACTCCCCACTCAAATGCGCCCTCCCACAGCTGAGCCCCTTCAACCACCGAATCGTGCACTATCCGCTGGAACAGTTGCTCAAGATCTGTCGCTTGCGTGGACTCGCTGTTGGGGATCGTGCCACCCGTGCCATCAATGAATCCGTTAGCTTCTCTTCGACTCTTTGTAAATATAAATCAACCTCATTCTGGCTTCGATTTCTTCTCTATGAGTATAAGACAGAAGATCTGGGGCTCGATACATTTAGACGCGAAGAATTATCCATGACAGCCCAGTCGTGCCGTGGCTCTTCCTCTGCGCGTGACCAAGACGAATTAGCCTGGGATAAAAAAAATACGTGGCCCTTATGGGAACACGTCTGGGTCGGAACACGTTTCACAACTCTCAGTATGCCCAGAGTGGTCCTCCGACCAGCAATAATGTGGCCAGATGGAAGCTCCGCAAGCTTCATGAACTAGAGGCTTGCGAAATATAGTAAAAAGTGAGTGCAAGGTTGTGGTTTAAGTGCGGGAGGATGCTTGGCTTACTGAGTGGGAAAAACGTCCTTAGACCCCAATATCCAATCCCGTCGAAGC
>WSTY01001164.1:0-11977 GCA_019633465.1 Tulasnella sp. 417
CGACGCGCGCACCTTGTCATAAGCCCCTTCTAGCGAAGGTGCTCCGCCTCCGGAGCAGGGGCTTACGCGTGAACCTAGGACCTCCCCCTTCCCTCAACCAACCACAAGCCACGTCATGTCGATCACATCAGAGGACATACAACCCACGTTCGAAGAAAGCAAGGAAACGATCCAACCTGCAATCTATGAAAGGCTGAACACCCTCTCTTTCACCGTTCGAACACAGCTCGATGCTGATACGTTCGTGGCCACCTGCCTCCCAGCTTCAGTCAGGTATCGTTTCCAAGCCCTGGTCCTCTATCTCTCTGTCGAATCGAGCTAATGGCGTTTAATATGATATTTCAGAAACGAACTTCTCGTTGTGCAAGACGACGGCTACCCGAACAAACCCGGACTTGACGGCCACAGATACTTCATCGTCTGCCCCAGCTAACCAACATACAATCACGTCTTTCACGACCTGAACTCTCGGGGATTCGATGTTAATCATCAAGTAAAAGGCGTACTGGACACGAGTTGCCGCGAAGTTCGAGGAAGGAGAAATGTCCGTGGCGACGCCTTCCATGTCGCCTACCTTTCAAGGTAAGCAGCACGCGTTTTTCTCCGCTACGGATCGACCGGCTCTTCTGCAGCGCGCGCGCGACACCTCAGATCACCTGGTTGCTGATAACCCACTTTGTCCTTTCATATGGCCTGACCAAAAAGTCGCAATTGCTGACGCTCGTCCTGAAAGAAAGACGATCCATGCTTATGCACAGGTTGATGTCGTCTCTACGATCAGTAAGAGCTACCAAATCCCAATAAATCTGCTCGGGGGTTTGACGATGCTTACCACGCAGTGTCTACGTTTCCTCAACGATTCTCAATCCCGTCAGTGAACACGACCACCGCCGTCGCATCCCTACATCCTGGTACCGTGGATCCCATTGAAGACTATAACCTGGGTCCGACCGGCGATCCATCCTGTCTGGCAACTATCTTAGCCCACAACAAATCATGGACGCGACAGGCCGCACATCGAGCTTATAAACTGGCTTCTCAAGAAGTCAAAAGCTTGATGACCCAATTTCGGCTCAAGTACCAAGCTTTGGCTGACAAGGCCAAGTATGACTTCATGATCAACCTGACCCTGGAGGGTGCTATGGAAATTGTAAACGGGATTCAAGACGAGTACGAGAGGAAGACATGGATTACACGCCACATCAGAGAGAGGCAAAAGTTCGATAAAGAGGCCAGAGAGATGCTCTCAGAGTATCACGCTCTCATGTCACATTGCAGGCGACTGCAAAAGGCCTGCATTGCTGCGGCAAATGAAGCTTACGATGTGAACATCGTCATCCGCCCGACGAATCTCCTCCCTACCCTAGCTCTCCCTTCTACGCCTTCCTAGTAGTATAGTCTGTCGTCTTAGTACGTCCTTGATGCCATTAATGTCACATTCAACGAGCCCTGTGTACGCTTAGGCAGCCGACGCCGAATGCACGCTAGCGATAAGCGCTGCCATCCCCGCTTCCGTCGTAGAAGTATGGCGGCAGAACCCATTGCCAAGGGGAAGGCCGTCGACGGCCACCCTCGTTCAGCCTATACACACAAGAGCCATATAGCGAATCGACCCCGAAGGTAGCTGTCACTCAGCTACTAGGCCCAGTGTGAGCTCCTGAAGTTAACTGGTCAGCACAAACCGTCTCACCTTAGCTATTTCTTTCGATTGGGAGGTTCAGGATATCAGATGATTAGGTTGAACAAGACGACACGCATGACAGCCTGTTCAATGTCTGGATACCACGGTAGAGTAGTAGGACACATCGCGAGATTACAGTGGTAAAGAGGTAGATAGGAAAGATTTTGAGGTATACGAATCGAAGATGTAGGACAAGACCACCTCGCTTCTTTGGTTTCAACGGGAGAAAATGATTACACGAAAAAGATATTGAAGAAGAGAAGCACGCATCTCGGTCATTCTTTCGAACGTCCAGGGCCCACCACGAGGAGGTGTGCGTGCGCCGAGCCCCAAAAATAAGCACAGCTCGCCCGGCTCAAGGCTACTTCATGCTGCTGCGGGAGTTAGGAACGCGTCTCTGGTCTCGGAGTTCGTCCGCCGAATAGGAAACAGACCGGCGTAACCGGCTGTATGGTTGCGATGGGCTTGTAGAAGGCAGAAAATTCTGCGCCCAGTTCGCGTAATGCGGAAAGAGAATCGACGGAGGGAGAAGACTAGCCGCTAATAGACCCTGACAAGACCAGCCTACGAGATACAGCCCCGGTCTCAATAGGTGAATGCCGATAGCTGACCGATAGGAAACCTAAGCCTGGAGCGGAGCCAGCTATAAGAAGCGAGAGTCAGCCTTCCCGGGTTACAACAGGAGGTAAAAGATGTACCCATTCATCCGCCAAGGGCCACGAGGAGGCGGCGGGCTTGCAGAGTGAAACAGCTCTGCGCCCGGTCCGCCTCGTGTAGGAGCGATATCGAATGTATATGAGCCTAGCGCGGAGCAAAGGCCGAGGCACATTGTTCCTGGATAGAAAATATTTTAAGTGAGTATGGAGTTTGGGGCGGACGACACGAACGGTTTGGCCACGACCTTCGACAACTGCCTGCTGAGCATGGAGCATAGCCGATTAGAATGAACATCGTCAGCGTTAGATACCGTACATCTAATGCGAAATACCTACCTGTTCATCTCAAAGGCAATCATCCGACGGTGGTGGGTTCGTCGAAATTGGGGTGTCGAATCAGGTCGTGGCGTTGTCCATGATTTGATGCCCTGTTGAGAATTAGTCAAGGTTGCGGTGGGCTTGCAGAAGTCAGGATATTCTGCGCCCAATCCGCACGGGTGGAGGAGAAAGTCTACGTATAGGAGAAGACTAGCCGCTAGTGGACCCTGACAAGACCAGCCTACGAGATGTGGCCTCTCATTCCCAATAGATGAATGCCGAGAGCTGACCGATAGGAAACCTAAGCCTGGGGCGGAGCCAGCTATAAGAAGCGAGAGTCAGCCTTCCTCGGTTACAACAGGAGGTAAAAGATCTACCCGTTCATCCGCCAAGGGCCACGAGGAGGCGGCGGGCTTGCAGAGTGAAACAGCTCTGCGTCCGACCCGCCTCGTGTAGGAGCGATATCGAATGTATAGGAGCCTAGTGCAAATTTAAACCCTAATGCACGTTGTCCCTGGATTGAAAGATGTTGTAAGTGAGGATGGAGTTGAGACCTGACGACACGAACGGTTTGGCCATGATGTGCGAAACCTGCCGGCTGAGCATGAACATAACCGATTAGAATGAGCATCGTTGGCGCTTTGCCGTATATCTAATGTGGGATGACTACCTTTTCATCCCTTAGGGCTAGTAATCCGACGGCGGTAGGGTCATCGAAACTAGACGTGTGCCATCAGGTCACGGCCCTTTTGATGATCGATCATGTACTGTTGAGAATTAGTGAAGGGTTGCGGTGGGCTTGCAGAAGTCATGACATTCTGCGCCCAAGCCGCGCGGGTGGAGAAAAAATCGACGTATGGAGAAGACTAGCCGCTAATGGACCCTGACAATGCCAGTCTACGAGTTTTGGCCTCTCATTCTCGCAGATACTGCCGATAGCTGACCGATAAGACACCTAAGCCTGGAGCGGAGCCAGCTAAAGAAACCGAGGATCAGCATGCTAATTTCTATGTTTGAGGATGTGACGAGCACCTCTTCATCCGCCAAGGGCCACTGGGTCGGCTGCGGCGGACTTGCAGCGCGTCGAGCCTCTGCGTCCGATCCGCATCCTTGATCATTTATGAGGCCTAGGAAGCCCAAACACGCAGGAAAGTGCCCGCGGCACATTATTCCTATGATACGATATGTCAGGAGGGGTTGGATGTAACGTGTGGGCCAGCTGGCTGCTTCGGATTTGGACGAGAGGAAAAAACGGGCTCACCCGCAAGGAGATCGCCAAAAGCTCCACCGTTACAAGTTTCGGCAATGGCCTCCTCTTGGTGGGTCGTGGTGATCTGATATCCGGGGGATTGTAAGGTGGCGAGCGATCTAAGGACGAGGGGGTGGGGGGAACCAGCGTCGGGGGGCCTTCTACGGGAAAGTGTGGGTCGGTGAGGCCCACAGATATGCAACGAGGTTAAGAAAGAGAAGAAACTGATCGCGGCTCAAGAAGTGGTTGACTGATGGGAGGAGGGGTAGGTGGTGGTTGAGAGCAACCAAGGCGTTGAGGTAGATCCTCTTACATAAGGTCCCCGATTCAGGTCTCGACGGTGACGTCACACACCGCAACGAGCGCCTTCAGCCGGAGGGCCCCCTTACTCGGTCTAGAGAGAAACTTTCATCCCGAGTACTCATGTAGATGCATATATATGTTAAAACTCACCACGCGTGTACATGGACCAATACACCTACTAGTGAGGATCTCGATAGCTTCCCGACCTCAGACGGAGAGCCGTATCTCTTTACAGTTTTTCCACCAATCTTACTCTTTCGGACTAAAACTAGGAATATAGTATCTACCCACAATATGAACGATATGTCATTGAAACAGGTGAAAACGCTCTCCCACACGCAGTTGAGGCCACGTAACATGACCAAACAGGCTGAGCAACCCACGGAAAAGTATAAAAGCGAGTCGAACGCTCTTCCCGTCCCACCACGCACACGTCAACCGCAATGAGTGGTAATACTGAGTCTGGCGCCAGCGAGACACCCGCGAACTCGATCCTCGAAAGACTCAAAAGCTTTTCCTTGACAATGGTAACGACTTTGACGGCCGAGGGCGTGTTCACCACACTGCCTCAGGATGCAAGGTAACAACTTCGCTGCATATGCACCTCTTCTAATCTCACAAGACCCTGATCTTTTTAAAGGGAAGAAATAATCATCGTGGCCGACGAAAACTATGCGAACCAGCTCAATACGGAGGAAAAACGTTATTTCCTTGTGTGCCCCAACTACGCAACGCATACGGTGGTTTCCAACACCCTCCGCTCAAATCTTATCGCAGCCCTGCCACGAGTCAAAATATTATTTTGGACAGACATAACTACCAAGATCGAGAAAGGAGAAGTCTACGGAAAAACCTCTTCTGTTCCTTCTGATCACCAAGGTCAATCATTTGCTTCTTCCTATGTACCCTGACGCGTCGTATTGATGACCCCAACCGTCTAAAGCCGGATCTGGAAAAGAGGTTGTGGATAGTTTTGGGGAATCGTGCCGTGCAAAACGTCAACTCGCATCCGATGTGCCTTCCGTCACGGCAGCTGGAGTGCCCCTCGACGGTCCGGAGGGGCGAACTCACGCCCAACCTCAACTCGCGTCAAACACGCCTTTTCAAACCACAGGTAACCTCGGCTTTTGTGAACCGATTCTTAGGCTGGTGGTTCCTCACAAACGCACGTCCTTTTCCTCACCCGAAGATGCTGTCGCGAACCCACCTCGAAGAGTTATTTACGGGACGGCAAGGTTTGACACAATTACTACTCTCAGTGAGCATCTTATTACTTCCTCGGGCATCTACCGTCGTCGCTCACCGCACTTGTATTGCAGTCGTCAAGTTTGCTCAAGTCCCATTAAGCTCTCTCATTGCATTGCACATGAACAAGATCACTTCAACCTCAACCCCTGCTCCGGGATCAACTTCTCCATTGCTCAAACTTCTTGGACCTACAGGCAAACCATCTTGCCTTCACAGCATTATTCATCACTCCGGTCCTTGGACTCGACGCGCCGCTCACTCGGCCCAGAAAACAGCTTCACAAGAGGTCAAAGCCCTGAAACGGGAGTTTTGCAAAAAATATCAAGCCTTGGCCGATAGGTGTACCAACGGCCCTCAGCACACCCTCACACTGGATCAAGTTATGGCAATCGTGAACAGTATCGAGGACCGCTACGCGAGGCGCAAGTGGATGGCAAACCATATTCGGGAAATGAGACGACTGAATAAGGATGTCAATGAAATGGTCCTGGAGTATCTCGCCCTTATGGCGCACTGCAGGAAACTGCAAAAGGCGTGCATCACCGCCGCCAATGAGGCCTACGATGTCAACATCGTCCTCATCCCCGACCCCTCCTTCCCCATCCCAAGCCCCCCTTGACAGAGTGCCCTCGTCCTTCCCCTCCCAGGCCACTCCACTATAGTAATATTGTGTCAAATTCAATTGATATCACACTTTAACGGTCATGATATTCGTTCTGGCGAATGAGGTGAATCTCGTTTGGACCTCCGCTCGATCCTCTCGGCAGTACACATCTTCTCTAAGCTTTTACTGCCTCTAATGCCAAATCTGAGGGTTTCTCTATTATGATACGGTCGAGACTAATAAGAGAGTACAAGAAAAGCTTTAATAACGCCATGCACCACCCAACATCTCCCATACCCTTAATCTTCATCGTCTTTGACGCTCGCAAGAACATCGGGACCCAGGATTGTAGAGGGGTTTACTTGTAGGGTCGCGCTGAACCCTTCTCGAATAGTCCCAAGGAGTGTGGCAGACTCGGTGCTCGTATTGGGCGAATCCTGTACGAGTTGAGCGTTGGACACGACGTCTGGGTTCATGGTGCCGTCGTCATCGGAAAAGGTCGGAGCCAGGGCGGACATGGCGCCAACCAGATCATCCATGTCTGCGTCTTCTTCGCCTGCAGAATTATATTCTTCTCTGGGTCTGGAACAACCTCCGAACGATCGTCGGCGGCGGAGGAAGAACTCCGATAGGGAAGATGTCTCGAATCCGCGGTGGGGGTGCCGGTTCGAATGGAGGACGAGAATGGGACGGACGCTTGAGTGTAGCGTCTACCTCGATTACGTTGCGATATAAAAGACCGTCGATGAGGGCGTTTCAGTTTGATCTGGTAAGATTCTTGATCAGAATCCGCTCCCGAACGATCTGCGTCGTAACCGTTTGCGAGCGGTTCCTCCGCATCGGGCGTCGGTCTCGTTGTCTTCATGTGCATCATACTCCATATGCATGTCTTCGGTTCCAGTCTCCTCTTCCTTCGAAGACATTCCTTCCTCCCCCTTTTCAGTTCTGTTGCTAGTAGAGGAACCTTCGTAGCTTCCCTCGTCACTGGGGTCTATCGAACACAGACGGTAATAAGCCCAATGAGCTCGAAGAAGTCGCGAGGAGCGGCGGTAGCCTGACCATCACCTGCAATTAGGTGCGTTTCACCATCCTCCTCCTCATTATCCCCTCTCATATCTCCGTTCTTGCCATCCCACTCTTCGACATATTCTAGGATAGAAATGCTCAGTCGAAAATCGGGGCTACGAACATTTGGACGTTCACCCACCTTCTTCCCTTTCCGCAACTCCGAAAAACTCTTTGTCATCGTCTGAGCTTTCTCCTTGGTTAAGATGGCCAGTTGGAATCTGAGATACGGGAGCGGGACCAGCAGTCGCATGCCCTGGTCCGGTTGAAGGTCACAACATGGGAGTAAGAACCCGTAAATGAGCCTCACCCAAAGCAAAAATTATACCTGAAAGCGACGACCAGCCCCCAATGACTTCGTTGTATCCGTGACTGATGAACGGTGACGCATCGGTCTCCAGTGCCGGAGTTTGAGGCGGGTTGATAGCTACCCATGGCGACGGGGGACCTGACCCACTGAAGGGCGCGCCTGAAAGAGGATGTGCTGAATACAGGTAGAAGAATAAGCTTTAAACGATACATATAGGGCTCACCAACGGTTGGCAGGCCTGATAAAGGACCCAACGCGGGCATTAGCAGCCCTACGGTCGATCCTCCAGTTGATCCCTGCATCGAATTCGGCAACACTGGAACCAAGTTCACACTGTATCCCTGGTTTAGGAGAGACATGTGTTGGTGGACTTGGTGAAAAATCCACTGGTCGGGACAGGTGACGATGAAGGCGGGGTCTCCGGGTCCTGCCATCATGGACTGCACATGGACCACGTCCCTAGATAAAGATCGAAGGGTGAAAAGGCTGCCCTTACATCATAAGGATTCATATGAGAGGCTAGAACACGTACTCGAGCTCTTTTAGGAGGTTAAGATCGTCCAAGAATCTCTCCCTCGACACTGCATGCGCATGCCCGGCGGTCGTGATGAGGAATAGGTTTGGTGCTTGGAATAATGCACCCAAAGGAACGGTAATGCCTTGGAAGGAGTGTGACATTAAGTGGTATAAGATAACGGAGGTGAAGGCAGTCTGGGCGATTCCAATGGGGACAGAGAGTGAGAGGGAGTGAACGAACGCGAGAGAAGGAGACGCGCGTGCATGCCCCCAACACTCTCGCGAACTACAACACCCTACACATGTTGACTACTCGACGCGTTCCGCCCGGCTATGCCAACGGGTGTGCGCACCAGTATGTCCGACGATCGGCGCGTTTAATTCAGCTCGCGGGACCACTTCATATGATAACCTCCGCGCACTGCACGCTGGTTGATAAGCGCTGGCATCCCCGCTTCCGGCGTGGTCGGAATTATTAGCCGGTGGCAGAACCGCAGCTCATCGTCAAGGGTAGGCCGTTGACAGGCACCCTCGTTCAGCCTATACACACAAAGAACCATCCAGCGAATTGACACAAAGGTAGCTGTCGTTCAGCTGCTAAGTCCAGTATGAGCTCCTGAAGTTCACTGGTCAGCACAAACCGTGTCACTTTAGCTATTTCTTTCGATTGGGATATTCGGGAATCGATATCAGATGGTTAGATTGAACAAGGCGTACCATGGCAGAGTAGTAGGACACATCGCGAGACTACAGTGGTATCGAGGCAAATAGGAAAGATTTTGAGGTATACAAATCGAAGATATAGGACATGATAACCTCGCTTCTTTGGTTTCAACGGGAGGAAATGATTACATGAAAAAGAGATTGAAGAAGAGAAGCACGCATCTCGGTCATTCTTTCGAACGTCCAGGGCCCACCACGAGGAGGTGTGCGTGCGCCGAGCCCCAAAAATAAGCAACAGTTCGCCCGGCTCGAGGCTACTTCATGCTGCTGCGACGGGCTCGCAGAAGGCAGTAGCTTCTGCGCCCAGTTCGCATAATGGGAAGAAATCTACGGATGAAGAAGACTAGCCGCTACGGACCCTGACAAGACCAGCCTACGAGATGCGGCCCCGTTCTCAATAGGTGAATGCCGACAGCTGACCGATATGAAACCTAAGCCTGGAGCGGAGCCAGCTGTGTGAAGCGAGAGTCAGCCTTCCAGGCTACAGTAGGAAACAAAATATGTACCTATTCATCCGCCAAGGGCCACGGGGAGGCGGCGGACTTGCAGAGTGAAACATCTCTGCGTCCGATCCGCCTCGTGTAGAAGGATATTGAATGTATAGTACGCTAACGCGAAGTGAAAGCGTAAAGAACGTTGTTCCTAGATTGAATTGTTATAAGTGAGGATGGAGTTTGGGGCGGGCGAGCCTAACGGTTCGGCTCGAGCTGCGACAACTACCTGCTGAGTATAAAGCATACCAATTAGAATGAGCATCCTTGGCGATATATGCCGCAAATCTAATGTAGGATTCCTACCTGTTCATCCCTCAGAGGCACTTATCGGACGGCGGTGAGTTCGTTGAAACTGGGTGTCGCATCAGGTCGCGTCCTTTTTGATGATCCAACGTGTTCTGTTGATTATCCGTGGAGGATTGCGGTGGGCTTGCAGAAGTCAGGACATTCTGCGCCCAATCCGCTCGGGTGGAGAAGAGAATCTACGTCGATAGAAGACTAGTCGCTAATAGACCCTGACGAGACCAGCCTACGAGATGTGGCCCCATTCTCAATAGGTGAATGCCGATAGCTGACCGACAGGAAACCTAAGCCTGGAGCGGAGCCAGCTATGGGAAGCGAAGGTCAACTTTCTCGGTGTATAGGACCGCGTAGGGTATTTACCTCTTCATCCGCCGAGGGCCACGGGGAGACGGCGGACTTGAAGAGTGTTATAGCTCTGCGTCCGATCCGCCCCAGTAAATGATACCGAGTGTGAGGGAACCTGACGGGGAAAAAGGAGTCAAGATCCTTTGCTGCTTCGTAAAAAGCTGTCCGTGGTGATCAAATATAATTCGGGGTTGAGTGGATAGTACTCGCAGGCGTGGACAGCGGTCGGGGTGGTCAGGCGAAAAGGTTTGCGGTGGACCTGCAAAAGCCTGAGCGTCTGCGTCCGATCCGCGTCAGTGGGGAAGAAAACTCTAACTACAAGATGAACCTAGCCGTTAATGAACCCTGACGATGCCAGCATGTGGCCCCGTTCTCAATAGGTGACGCCGAAGCCAACCAAATTTGGACCTAAACCCCGAGCGTGCCGCCTAGAGTGATGGATCTTTAGAATTTGAAAGTCGTCTAGCCGCCGCGAACCACTCACAAGGCCACGGAGAAGCAGCTTCCACGCAGGCCCCAAGGCTCTGCACGGAAGGTGCATGTGGTGGACCTGAGCACTCTGTGTCCATTCTACCCAGGAAGGGTGCTGCTAAGGCCGGTCAATTGAACGAGTAACTAACGCCAGGGGAGGACGGTTAGGGTTTTGACTGGCAGCGTATGCGGGAAACGCGCACCCAAAGGTACCGTATACTCGAAGACGCGAAGGCTCTCAGAGCAGCTTGGACTGGTGGTGAGTGTATTGAAAGATCGACGAGCGTGCGTTGAGAGGGGCAAGGGCGTAATGATGAGAGCTTAAGGCAGCAGCCAACAGGAAAGCTGAAAGCCCGAACCGCTTCTGAAAGATGGGCCTTCGGTGGTCGAGTTGTCCTGCTGATTGGGAGGAATTGGGAGAGGCGACGTTTCGGCGGTGGATCGGGGGAGGGGGGAGGGTCAAGGTGGAGGGAACGATCAACACAGGACCTTCTCTGAGAAAAAAAGTCGGCCTTTATCCGTAAGCTCCGCACACAAACCCGTCATGACGTCATACGTCACAGGGTTCAGTCCCTGCTCCCTGTACGAATGCCAGCCCAGTTCAGTATGTTTTCCTTCGATCTCTGCCTGATTAGCTCAATTCCCGACTGGTCACCCATTCTTCGCGTCTGCTAGGTATTAGTTGCACTATCTTCACAGTTGTCCTCTCCTTTCCTTTCCTTGGTGGACTATTGTCCTTTCGAGCCTAATATAATATTGATGCACCTATGGGCGAATGAGTCATGTGCTGGGAGTTGGGTGACGCCACCGAGTCGAAAACATGGACAAGCTCCCGTCAAAGACGCAACGGGCTCCCTCCTTCTCCCAACCAACCCCCCACCCCCCCACCATGTCAATCGTGGCGACAGGATCGCAACCCCTCTCGCGAAAGACTCACAATACCAACCACAGCTTCACCTATGACACACTTAAAAATCTCTCGCTCACTGTTCGAACCTCCCTGGACGCCAACACCTTCTTTACAACCGTCCTCCCCCCCTCAATCAGGTATCGTCTGCAATCCAGTCGTCACTCACTCATATACCACTAAATCTTCCTGCCTTATATTCCAGAAATGGAGTCTTTCTTGTGCAAGATGAGGCCTATCCACACAAGCCGCAGGTTGAAGAACACCGACATTTCATCATATGTTCCAACCAACAAACGTTCGATCGCGTCCTCAGTGACTTGCGTTCTAAAGGCCTCCTAGTCACTACTGGCATAAGAAGCCCCTACTGGCCTAGCGTGGCTACCAAACTCGAGAAAGGTGAAGTCTACACGGAAGGGCAATCCTTATCCTCTCTCTCCCATGGTAAGTGCTATATCCGGCTCTCCACGTCAGATGGGCCACGTCGTCTGCAGTGCATGGGACACCCCCAGACTTCTTGCGTGCTGACAATATGCGTTGTCTGTTCTTATCGCTTGACTAGAAGTCGGTATCGTTCGCGGCCATCCTGAGAGAAAGACCATCCGTGCTTATTCACAGGTCGATGTGGTCTCTACGATAAGTACGAATCGCCAAATCCCATACAATGTACTCCTGGGGTTGACAACGCTTACTACGCAGTGTCCACGTATCCCCAGCGATTCTCGATCCCGTCGCTGAACGCGACCACCCCGGCCGCAGACCTACATCCTAGCACCATGGTATC
>WSTY01001165.1:0-11964 GCA_019633465.1 Tulasnella sp. 417
TTCGCCAGGCCATAGACGGGTCGTGTCACAGCATTCACGGCGTTGTCTTTCCGGGTTTTGATGCCCTGCACGACGTCCTCAGTCTTGACGGTGAAAGGAGTGGGGAACTTGGCTTCAGCTGCGTCGAGGCCTTTCAAGGCATAGCCATCCGCAGAGACGATGAGGGGTGCCAAACGGACTTGCAAGGGAGCTGAGAGGGAGTAGGCGGACGTGGTCAACGCCTGGCCGTACCCATAAGCGGTGGGGACGTATGTGGTGAGGGTTTGGTGGATGGTAGAGAGGGAGTCGTGGACGATGGGGATGGAGGCGAGCTTGTCGATGGATTTGATCTCGGGAGGCGAGGGTTGAGATTGGACTTCGGCGGACATGGCTGCTTGTGCAACGATGGGGGTTGGGGTGGAGAGGGAGGAGGAAAGTTTCGTTGGAAGTTAGTTGGGTGTCTCGGGATTGATGGCCTTTTTGAGGAGAGGGCGAGGGCTGGAGTGGTTTAAATGAGGGGCTAGACGCGGGAAAGCACGTGAAAAGATGAGGGAGGGGATTGTGATGCGGCGCAGACGGTCCATGCTGAAATCTCCCCCGAAATGCGTCCTTTTTTTCTTTGCCTTTGCATCCGCCGCTTGCTCTCCTCCTCCGGGGTACTCCAGACCCACACGAGAGGCACCCGCTTAGCTTAGAACAACTTCATGCATGTGAATATCGGATCCCCCTTCCTATCTTCCGCTTTGGCCCTTGCATAGGGAATCTCGGGTTCGAGAGTACAGTCAGTGGCTATACACCTAGGGGTACACTTAAGCCGTATGAGGGTGTTACATCCGAAGTTAATCCACTTTGAGCGACTTTGTTATGTCGATCCCTCGAGCCCGTCTTGGAGTGAGAGGACCCGAACAGTTCCCTAGCTTTATCATATCAAGCGGCGGTAGGTCGGCACCCGGTGTATGGAAGGCTCTCCTCCACGCCAGTAACAGCCACCTGCTCCGAATAATTAGCGCGTCGATCGAGTGGCGAGGTACAAAAACTCTTTGCGAATTTGCACGTGCTAATCGAAGCACTCGATGGCGGGTGCGCAGCTCTTTCCGCTCCAAATTAAGGAAAAGCTCCAAAAAAATTTCCCCCAAGGGTAGCAAAATCATCTTAGCCTAGTACAGTGCTAACATATGTCGGATCTTCCTAATCCGGTCAAGAAATTCATTTACGATAAGAACATGATCTATGGAAACGTAACGTCTTGCTCTCCACGTCCCCCCTCCTCCGCACTTCTCGTCATCCCTTCCTCCCCCACCGTTTATCCGGCCCGGCTGAAATACCGTCTCCAGCCGCTAAGAAGTACAGGTATGGGCTGAGGTCCGTAGTTCACCACCTGCTTTTTTGCATGCAACCTGACCGACGGGTGCAGCGGATAGCTGCTGCGCATGCGCCGCGGCGGTGGCGGTGGTGGCGGTGGAGCTGTCGCTGCTTGACGAAGTCGAACACCCTCACTCCGGAACACGTAGCTAGTCAACCGGTGTCGGTGGCATCCCGAGCTCGATGGGATTGTGTCAATCGGAAGAGGTAGGAAATCGATATCGTGACGGCTCGAAGGAAATTCACGGGATGTCTCGGTTCGCCTTCTGTTAATTTATCGAAATGCCAAGACAACGTAAATAGAGATCCCGAGCATGAAAACACGCGATGATGTGTCATGACGCTTTTTCACACCCGGGGGTTTTTTTTTGCTTTCCCGTTGGCGGCAACAACGAACGGTGGAAATCCGCAGAGTTTGAAACTGTCATCCGCGGCTTGACGCTCCGCAGTCGTAGTAGCTCACAACCCTCCTTTCTATATCAAGTAGGAATACTAATCCTGCCATCGCTGAAACTCCCTCATTGTGCTTTAGCATATTACTTTCTGGAGAAACGCTGCTAGTACTGCCTCCAGCTCAAGAGCACGGAACCGGACTATAAAGGGAAATAGGACTCACAAACACTATCTCGTGACTATATATGATGCACGATGGCTTTGTCTGTATTTTGAAACCCTGAGACTCGCAACATGCCTCGATTTGAGGTTTGCCGTGGGGGGGCAGTTGTCCCCGGTAGAAATCAAATATATCAAATGGAGGCCGAAGCTCTTACCTACCGTTTGGGATTTTTTTGATGATTTTTTTTTTCAATAAATTTTACAGATTTTGAAACTGGGAGTGTAGCTGGTGCTATGAATTTTGTGTGGCGAAGAGGGGGGAAATACTATGTTTGTTTGGACTTGATTTTGGAAAGCACATGTAAGGCCTCGCGGATATCACGATGGAACCTCTCCCCAAATCCCCGTGAGATTAGGCGACAATTTCAATCGGTGCTGCATCCTCTTTCCCCATCACTGGCCGCATCCCCTATTGTTCGAACATAATAGCCCATTTTCCAACCATCTTCCTGGACTCGGAGCTTGTCTGATGGAAGCGTTTGCCGCCGAGCTCTCCGAAGCGATCAATGACTTGGAGGATCGAGACCTTTCTTGCAAGCCTCCCTCACCGACGACAGATAAAATTGTTGGCGAGTGCATCGAGTTAAATGCCGCGCAAGGCACCCAGATTCAAGGCCGTCCCGGCCTTGAACTGAAGATGAGGTCCATGGTAAGTCTAATTTCTCGTTCGCAATGCTCGGGACGAATTGACCAGAGGGCCCTGCAGAGAGTCCGACTCGACAAGTTGTCGCGCTTCCGGATTCACACCGACGCCATCTACTTTCCCTCGTCCGAACCGCATGGATGTGGGGGCAAGGCCGAGGTGGTCAAAGCGATATTGAAGCAAGGAGGTGGCGGTGATGAACAACAAGTGGCGGTGAAAAAGCTTCGGTATTACGATGACATCGACGAGCGAAAGTTTGGTAATGTAAGCAAAAAAATGCTCTTCGAGGTTGGTTAGGCTGTCGTCTTAGCTGCCTTTGTCCAGGAATTCGTTCATGAGGTCGACGTGATGGCTCAATTGTCGCACAAGAACATCATCAAACTGATTGGGTTCGTCGAAGACCTACAAGAGGGGAAGGCTTGGATCGTTTTGTCATGGGAGCCGAACGGAAATCTCAGCGAGTTTCTGGCAACGGGGGAATATGAAATTCCGGAACGGATCTCTCTTGTATGTAGGACCCGACCATGATGTCGGAAAACAACGGACTGACTGAATTCATATTTCAGATTCAGGATACCTTTGCAGGCATCGAGTATCTTCACACGCGTCAACCGCCGATCTGTCACGGTGACCTCAAGTCGGTGAGTTTCCCCGCAAGTGTCCTCGGCTCAAGCACCTCTCATCTGACTTAACCAAACAATATTGTTAGCTCAATATCCTCGTAAGTGCGAAATACCAGGCGGTCATAACCGACTTCGGCTCGGCTCGTGTGATGAAAGAAACCGAAGACAATAGGGAAGACCGGGACAAGGCCCGGGATGCCACGGGTGCTTCAGCGATCGCCCGAGCGACGGGCGAACAGATCGACCATACCCAGATTACTATTGTTGCCAGTACCAATCAATTGACTTTGACGGGACCTGCCTGGTCACTTCGCTGGGCAGCTCCCGAAGTTGCCTTGGGAGAACCGCAGAGCTTGGCGAGTGATGTCTGGGCGGCTGGATGGATATGCTGGGAGGTGCGTTGCCTGGGATATATGCATAATGGAAGTCTGGAGAGGCGATCGCTCAGCCCACGTATTGTGCCCTATAGGCCATGACAAACAAAGTTCCATTTCCCGAGCTTAACTCGGAGGGTACCATCGTGCTCAGAGTGATGGAAGGACATGTTCCTGCTGTCCGCGAAGACACCCAGTTATCGCAGATCGTCAGCCTTTGTAGCTTAATGACGGACTGCTGGGAGTTCGATCCGAGGGACAGGCCCAATATCACCCAATGCAACAAGAAGGTACAATGGATGGTGAGTTTTAGCGCATCCACTCCCGATCACTGTTAACGCGCTTCCGTTTCTAGGCGTCCGTATCCCCGTCCGGGAGGAAGGCTTCGGGCTCCAACACCCTGTCCGCGGAGCTTTCGTACCAGATGGGTTTCATGCACCGCGCTCAGGGTAGCTTCAAAGAAGCTATCGCGCTGTTCCAACGAGCTCTATCAATGGCGAAGTCTGAAGGCAACCAGGACGTGAGCCAGAGAGCTCTCTCTGGCCTTGGATCAGCTTTCTACCTTACATCACGATTAACCGAAGCTGAGGAACATCTCACCCGAGCAAAAGATATTGGGAGTCCAAGCGTCGGTGGATTTAATCAAGCGGACGCGTTGTTCTGGCTGGCAGCGGTGTACCGTGCTCAGGGTAAATTATCTCAAGCCGAAGAGTCCTACATACAAGCGCGGCAGATATTCTCTCGCATCGGCCATGATCAGGGACAAGCGGATACGTTACGTGGGCTGGGAAGCATTTTCCATCGACGCCTCCAGTTCCCCGAGGCTGAAGAATTCTACTGCCAAGCGCGAGACATCCTCGCTCGCATCGGGGATGATCAAGGTCACGCAAACACGTTACGACGGTTGGGCATACTGTATCACGATCGTTCAGAATACTCGATGGCCAAGGAACTCTTCAACCAGGCACTTGGCATCTACTCTCGCATGGGTGATAACAGTGGTCGGGCAAACGTGTACTGGGATCTCGGTTATCTGTACCACGTGCAAGGCCTCAACTCGCAAGCCGCGCCACTATTTGCAGAAGCGAGAAGTCTCTATGCTCTCGTTGGCGACATCGAGGCTGAGAAAGATAGCTCCAACTGGCTGGATGTGGTGTCAAAGGAGGAAGATCCGTCGGCCGCATCGCTTTCCGTCCATGGAATTCATGACGTCCCTCCTCCGGCCCAGGAACAGTGACGGGTCATCCTTATTCCATACAGTACCTGTTCCGAAGTTTGTTAATTTTCGTCTAGTACTTCCTATATACTTGTATCATCCTTGTCTTATAGCATCGACGGCCGCCCGCAGCCAAATTAGCGAAATCGCCGGTTCAGAGATAGTAGTACCGCTATGAGTAGCTCAGAGAGAGGGAAGAGAGTAGCGTGGCGGGACTCGGGACAGGCGTTTTTTCTCTCTTTCTTTTCTTTCTTTCTCTTTTTGTGATTGCTGCACGTGGAGTTTGCGTTATAGATTAGCTTGATATCGTTAGCCTCAGCAATCGCCAGTGAGGCGACCCAGGTTCTTCTCTCCTCCGGGGTACTCCAGACCCACACGAGAGGCACCCGCTTAGCTTACATTTTCTGCATGTAAATATCGGATCCCCCTTCCTATCTGCCGCTTTGGCCCTTGCATAGGGAAAACTCGGGTTCGAGAGACGGTCAGTGGTTATGAAGTGTACACTTAAGCAGTACGAGGGAATTACATCCGGAGTTAATCCACTTTGAGCGACTCTGTTATGTCGATCCCTCAAACCCGTCTTTGGAGTGAGAGAACCTGAACAGTCCCCTTTTGCCCTAGCGTTATCATATCAAGCGGCGGTAGGTCGGTACGAGATGGTTGGGGCTCTCGTCCACGTCACTAACAACCACTTGCCCCGAATCATTAGCCCGTCAATGGAGTGACGAGATACAACAACCACCGCCACGAAATAAGTGTTTTGAAGTCGAGAGTGCCAGCCGTCATGCGACGGGTTGAATCTTTCTGTTGAGGCTGTGTTTGGGCATGCAAGACATCAGGGAACAGAAATTCAGCACCGAATCAAAGTCACGCACACTTTCTTCGACAGATGGTTCACAATGGGAAACTGTTGCACGATATACTCTGGGTTGAGTTGCGGAAATAGGTTGATCCTTTATCCCAGAGGGCGATTGCTGTGTTACCCTCGCCGCCGACGCAGCGTTAGTTCCGAAACCATCGGGTCCTTTGCGCGAATCCTCGGCCACACGAATATTACTGGGCGGTTCAAATTTTGTTCCTGCAATTTCGGTGAGATCCGGATCGGCCAATACTCCTGGAGTTGTTCCGGTTGATGGTAAAATACGAGTGAAGGGAGTTTGATTTAGAGGGACTTCTGGGGGAATGGGCTCCACATGCCAAGAAGGGATGGCTGAACCTACATAGACATCCTATTCGATCTTGGAAGCACCAAGCAGGGCCTCCGTCGCCGGTTCTGCACCCGTTGGAGCGTTTGAAATGGATTCCGAGTCCCCAGCGCCAGAAGGAGAAGCATCGCGTTCGTGATGGCCTGAGGAGTAGGCTTCGGGACTAGAAGAAGAAGAATACTTTATCCCTGGCGAATGTAACTCGCTCATTTCTGGTCTAGGGAGATATGAAAGGCACTCAAATGCTGATGGTCGTGCAGAGGGATCACTGTCCCAACACTTCATCAGAATTGGTTTCAGCCTATCGTCTTGTAATTCCGAAAAGGCGAGCGGTGGTCTCTTTTGAGCCAATGCTAGAACGATTTGCTGATCTGAACGAGCGTTGCCGTATGGCAAGGAGCCCGTCATCACCTGGATTGCCGATATTAACGCTGGAAGCCCTCGAGTCAGTCGCTGACCTACTTTGAGAGCCACGCATCCATATGCCCAAATATCACTATGGAGCGTATGAATCGCATCCTCTTCAAGAAGGTCAGGGCTCATATAACGGGTTGAACCTTTAATTGTTTTGGTTGTCATCAGCCCAGACTCCTGTCCCCCGGCAAGTCGTGCAAGACCAAAATCGTAGAGAACAGCCTCAATGTAATCTCTAATCAAAACTTTTTCCTGATTAGAATGTGTGAGACGTGTGGCAAAATTTCTGGTGTATATCTGCGGGGCTCACAGGCTTGATGTCAGCGTGGCAGATAGGAGGCTGCAACGAATGCAGGTATATAAGTCCGTTCAAGCCGTCCCTTAACTGCAATAACAAGAGTTATTTGGGTGCTTTCATCCTAATAATAGCTTACTAGTTTGAGCCGTAGGTTGTCCGACACCAATCGTGGCGCCTTCAAGGTACTCATCGATGTTTCCGTTGGCCATGAATAGACTGATGAATTGGGCTGTAGTCATTTGTGGATTAAGACAAAATCCTACGAGCTCGAGGATGTTTGGATGTTTAAGTCTCGCCCAAATGCTAAGTTCTCTGGCAAGGTGCTAAAGGCCGACTAAGCTCGGCCTGTCCGAATCTCGATTAATGAGTTCGCAAATAGAACTGAAGCTCACTATGGTAAGGCGAATATGGGTGACATCGCTGCCAACTGTTTGAAGCTCCTTTATTGCTACAATGCGGCTCGAGGCGCTACCTAGTTCCCGAAGGGTTGCTCTGTAAATATCTCCGTAGCGGCCAGCTGGTAACCCCCCACCCTCCCGGTGGTCCCCTGTTAGCCGGAGACTTGCACAGGGGCCAGGGTACTCCTACCTGCACAAAAAATGTTTCGTCTATTTCTAAGCGCTCTTCCTCGATTTTAAGGTGTTCAAGATCTTTAAGGACGCGATTCTGTCGATGTTAGAGGAGAAAATCCACGCCCTGGTTAAGCGCAGAATAGAAAGAGGATAGTATTGATACCAAAGTTTCCCAAAGCTTTTTGTGGTCCATATTTGTAGCTATGAGGATATTCGGGTGGGGAGGGTGGGTCTGGAGGTTGAGTGATGGTGCGCGGCGCCTGCTTGTACATGTTCCTGAAGGTTGCCGCGTTTTCGCACCCTGTCACTGCATGTTCCATCCAACCATAAGGCGCACTGCAATGGTACACAACGCGTTGGGCCAACCCTTCCCCCCCCCCCCCAAAAAAAAACAACAAAAACAACTTAGATGTCGCTATAATATTATTGTTACAAAAGACTTGATAAAATGCGTACAGAAAGTTTGAACGTTCAAGTCTGGCCCAGATTCGAAGGTCTCTGGCAGGGTGCTGAGGAAGGGTCGGCTCAGCGGAACCAATTCGAATATCGCCAGGCTCCGATGAAAGAGTAGTTAGGTTCGGCAGAGGTGAAGATAGTGGGTGCGCAAGGTTGCAGTTGGCCGGTTATCCTAAGTTGATTCACTTCAAGTTCAAGCTACTCAGGCTTTATCATGTCGATCCCTCAACGCACTCTGGGCGAGAGTATTTGAACGGTTTCATTTTGCTCTTGCGGGATCAAGCGGCAATTTGGCACCTGCAAGCGCGTGGGGGCTCTATGCTATCGATGGTGCGGTCGACCTCTTTCCGCCCTAAAAAGGAACAGCCCAAATTTCCTGCATGATAGCCAGTCACCTTAGATTAGTAAGGTATTTATTAATTTTAAAAATTTTAATCCGGTCCCGAAATGTATTGGCGAAACGTACGTATTGCTCCTTGCACCTACCTGCGTCCTCCTCACTTCTAGCTCGTCACCTCCCCACCGTTTATCTGGGCCCGTTGAAACCCCGTCTCTAGCAAGCGCGGCAACTAAGTCGAGGCATGTCCTGACTTTCGTCGCTCGTCAACATGGCTGACCAGCTTTTCCTTGCAAGATGGTTACGGGTACATACGTGCAGCGTTAAATCTGGTGCGCTACTACGATGGTAGCCTGGTAGCGGTCGCGGTGCCGCTTCTTGACGAAGTCAAACCACGCCTCGCTCCGGAGCATTTGGGTGTTGAACTGGAGTCGGTGGCATTCGTAGCCGGAGATTGCTTCATAACCAGGAGAGGGCGGGAAAGTATCCTGACAGTTCGAGGGCATTCACGGATCAATCCTTACATCAGTCTTCTTGTTGTTAAACGCCGAGCCAACACAGAGAGATCCTCAGTATGATAACGCGTGGTGAGATACCTTGTCAAGTCTCACATCCGGGGGGTTTTTTTATCCCGCCAACGACGACGATGGTCAATCTAACTCCTTAAAGTCTGGACCGCCGTCGTGAACTTAAGGTCCTCCATGACCACTAGCTTCAAGAGGGAACGGCAACTGCTTCGCCTAGTAGAGCTGCCTCGCTGCGCATTATGGTACAGATTTTATGTACAATGTCTAAGGCTGTGGTATTGAACAATCCAGCTGGTGGTGGAACGAGTTTTGTACCCTGAGGAAGTTGCACAGATGGTTCGGGCAGTGGTGGGGCAATCCCAAGCGACCGTTCCTCCTGTATGGAAGTGCTCTTTCCACCAAAGTAGCACCCAGACTCGGGTCATACTACGTAACTTCTGTTATTTATTTACTCTTAAAAATATACAAGGTTTTGGAGACTTTAATACAGATACATTTCCTGGATTTAGGACACTCATCCTCGGAGTTACGTGGCTTGCGGAATGTTGCTTTCCGGAAACTCGGACTCGCTTTCCAGATTCGCCGACATAGGTCGATCTGATGCCATCCGGCTTGCAGCTTCCTCAGCCCGCCAGGCCAAAATGGCGGCAGTGCGATCAAGAAAGTCGGAGGTGTCGAGCCCTCTTTTACGTCCTGGATTCTGAAAGTGCTGGTATAAACAAACGAAGAGATTCTTTATCTCAGTGAGATCACCTACATAGCCTCCCTGAAGTGCTTCCATAGATCCTGTCGACGCGGCATCGTGCTTCCACCGAGCGGAAACATTGGGCGGAGAGGATAGGATGGCCTTGTTGGCGGTCTTCGGTAGTGGCGGCTTATAATTAGACAGCACTTGATGTAGCATTCTAGCTGGTTCCACAGCTCTTTTGGTACTTCGGTTCTGCGAGAGTTTACTCGCGCCAGAATCTTTTGGTCTCTGCAACAGAGGAGGCTGATTTTTTGTTGGACGCTGTGTTTGTGATTTGTTTTTTGCGACCGATGCAGCTCCGACCCCGGAAGGGCCGCCTTTGCGAAGGGGATATTGTGGCGCCACGATTCTTGCCGCTTTGCGAGTTAACGTTACAGTCGAGGGGTCTCCCAAAAGTTTTGCGGAGGATAGGGAGGCGGGGCTAGGAGTCGGATTGGCCAGAGGACCGATGCGAGTCTGAAAGGCGTTTGGCGGTGCTAGCGTTGCAGCTGGTCGCGCACATTCCCGGCGGAGATCGAGCTTTGGAGGGCTGTCAGGCGGGGCGGGCTCTGCGGGACCAGGAGGAATGAGGCCGCTTGTCGTAGCCTCGCTGGCCTCATCCTGTAGCGGTGGGATTTCGGGCCCGTGGAAGCTCGGAGTAGAGTCAGAGACCCCATTGTTAATAGGTGATGGAGGGCGTCCTAAATAGGGTAAATCTCCAGCATCGGACGAAAGATTGACTCGAGCCCCTCTTAACTGGACGTCGCTTGTCCATGGCTCAGGGATATGGAGTAGACACGCCGCCACCGAGGGTCGTGCAGGAGGGTTTCTGTCCCAACACTTAGTGAGCAGTGTTTTCAATGCGTCATCTCGAAGCTCTGAGTCAGCGAGCTCTGATGGTGGCTGATTTAGAACCAATGCCAAAATAATTTGCTGATCCGTGCGAGCTCTGGCATATGGCAAGGACCCTGTCATCACCTGCATTGTCGAGATCAACGCACGACCTCGACCTGATTATAAAAGACGTACCTTAAGAACCAGACAGCCAAATGCCCAAACATCGCTGCTAAGCGTATGTATTGCGTCCTCTTCTAGGAGTTCGGGGCTCATATAGCGAGTGGAGCCCTTGATTGTTTTGCTTGTCGTCAGACCGGATGGCTGTCCGTCGGCAAGTCGTGCAAGACCAAAGTCGCAGAGAACAGCTTCGACCTGGTCGGTAATCAAAACGTTGTCCTAATGAGAATGTAAGAGCTATGGCTATATCATGGCGTACGTATATCTATAGGTGATGCTTACAGGCTTGATGTCAGCGTGGCAGATTGGAGGACTTAACGAGTGCAAATAGATAAGCCCTTTCAGGCTGTCTCTGAGCTGTTTTGACACAGGTTATTTGAGCAAAATTGAACCATCAATAACAACGTACTAGCTTGAGACGTAGGCTGTCCGAAGCCGGACCTGGAGTGTTTTCAAGGAACCCATCGATGTTTCCGTTGGCCATAAATGGGCTGATCAATCGTGCTGTGGTCATTTGTGGGTTAAGGTGGTAGCCAACAAGTTCGAGTACGTTTGGATGCTTAAGCCTTGTCCATACTCGAAGTTCTCTAGTAAGGCGCTAGGGTTTGACTCAGCGGAACTCCTTCGAATCTCGATATAATCGAGCTAAGGCTCACTATGGCAAGACGGATACGGGTTGCATCGTCCCCAACTGCTCGAAGCTCCTTTACTGCCACGAAGCGGCTCCAGGCGCCACCTGATTCTTGCAAGGTTGCTCTATAAACGTCCCCATAACCGCCAGCTACTCGAAGGCAAAGTCCCATTAGCGAGAGACCTACGTGGGCGCTTGTGGTCCATTAGCTACCTGTACATCGAAGGGCTTCGCTGATTTCTACGAGGTCTTCCTTAATTGAAAGGTGTTCAAGCTTCGCAAGAGCGTCATTCTGTAGATGCCGCGGGATACCGATCGAGGGCTCCTCAGCAAACGCGCAAAAAAGCAAAGGATAATATCTTACCAGATTTCCTCGGAGCTGCTCATAGTCCATTTTTGCGGTGGGGGGATATTCAAGGGGGAAAATTAGATTGAAAGGTCGAGCGGTGGCCTTGCACACGGGGCACGTGGTGGCAGCGCTGAAAGGCGTGCCGTCCACTATGAAGCTCACTTTAGCTACACAACGGGGATATCGGCAACGTCGGTGATATGAAGATATAACGGCGCAAGTTAATTGAGTGTAGGGGTACAAAAGTCCTTGCACCTGCAACTAGAAAAGTACGATGGACCACTTCGTTAGCTATTTAGCTCTATAATGACCGCACCACACATCCGCTTGGTGTGACACCTTGTGACGCAATGTTACCTTTTCATCTGTTCCCTCAGGCACAAAGTTAACAGTATACAATCTAGACGGCTTCTTGAAGTTCACTTTTCTTACATTTCGGTTTCGAGCAATTGCAGGCATATCCAGGCGATTGGGTATGCGCTAGAAGGCTCTTGGATGAGTAGAAAAGAAAACGAACTCGGTCTTGTGATCGCTTGGGCCGGTGTTTGAAGACGTAAGGTACGGCTTCGAATTCGGGACGCGCCATGTTTATGTTCACGCGCCGAGTCGAACATCGCCGCGC
>WSTY01001166.1:0-11951 GCA_019633465.1 Tulasnella sp. 417
CTTCATCTTGCTAAAGATGCTATTAGTGGCTTTCGCTCCTGCGATCGTTTCGTCCCATTGCTTCTGGATCTGGGCAGCGGAAAGTCCAAACTTGGATTGATCCTTTGCTGAAGGGCCGGTTTCTACGATAAGTTACAGGGTCAGATAGAAGTTCCTTAATGGTCGCATAGCAAGAAATTGCTGCCTACGCTTCTCTGTAAGGTCTACTGTCGGCGGTTCAGCCTCTCCACGTGACGCGGGCAGGGTGGTATCGCTTGCGTCATCGCCAGCAGGAACGGCATCTCGTGATCTGAAGTAATCCAAGAAGGCCTTCGGCTTGGAAGACGCTTGAGACGGCTGTGTGGTCTCTGACATCGAGGGTATTGAGGGGTAGAGATGGGAAAGGTAGATGGGCTGCGAAGATAGAGCCGGTCAAGCCTCCCGCAGCGCTCCACCAACGTGACGCACAACACGCGTCACAGCCTCCGTCACGCTTTGAATTTTAGAAAGCACCCTTTCCGAATCCCTTTCAGGGGATCGGCCTTGCGATATATTTTCCTCCGTCCTCTCCGAGCTTGTCGTTATCCAAACAAGGTCACTTCAGACCAGTTATCAAATTTCCTTCGTCTTGATCGACGGCGAAGCGGGTGGGACCAAGCACGAGGTGCAATGGGCCTCTGCTTACGGCGAAACCTGTGGACGACGAAGACTCACCATAATGCGTATTAGAATCTAGGACCATACGGTGTACTCCTAGTATACATAGCCAGTCACGCATAGCGCTCAGCAGATAATTTTTCCTGTTCGTTGATAAACCCCTCCTTTTCCTTTATACGCACTTGAAAACCTACTCAAATTTGGGAATTATGCGGCCTTGGCTAATTTAATCCACAGTGTCTGGGGTGGAATCGTGGCGGGGGTCATCGACAGTCGACCGGTTTTGGATACCATATCTACCTAAAGCGTACACCTGGAATGAACACCTAAACACTTGGGCCGACCCCGTATAGACATCGAATATAGCTACGGCGGGGAGGGAATGGCAATTTAGGAAACTGAGCAAGGTGTGAGATGGTGGGTCTTCAATATCGGTCTCGCCGTGAAGCTTCAGAGGAGCTGCGCGAACAGCAACATAGTCCCTTCTAGTGTATCGATTATTTCCTATTGAAGGGGGGGGGGGGGTTCTGTCAGCTGCTTTTCGCCGATGATTATACGTAAATGGCATACGCTGGGATCGCGTTGTGGTCCTATCGGTGTTTCGCTCCCAAGCTTGTACGACAACCTACAGTCGCACGTTAGAGTGTCAGAAAGCGAGATAAGTGGGTATTTACCCTCGGGTATTGTTAAGGTTTATCTAAAATGACACGCCGCATTAACTCAAGACTAGGATTCCTGTCCTAAGAAAAAATGCCTCGCACCATCCAGTGGTTCATCGAGACATTCAACGCTGAGCAAGCTTTATCGGCCTTGCAGGGGTCCGAGGCCTCAGTAATTCCGGACTGGCTTACAGAGAAGCGTCGCACTCACTGGAAATGCTATTTCATAAGCGGAGCCCAGAGAGGCTTTAATGTCACCCCACTCCTCCATCTGCCGACCGAGTTCGCGGAGAGTGCGGATCGTCCGGTAAAAGTAGGGGTCGTTGAAGTTGACTCCTTCCCTTCCCTTCCGGAGATCAGACAGCCTGCTCTCTGCAACCTCTTGAAGCCGGGAAACTCTTTTTATCATGTCTTTGGATACTTGGGAGCACCCGATGAGTAATTTTCTACTTTCGTCGAAATGTCGAGCGGCATCCTCTACCATGGCCACGACGTCGGCGTTTAAGTCCGATAGCCCCTTACTGGACGGCGATAGCACTCTGGTAGTCGAAGAGGTTGGTCGCTGGTGGTCTCTATAAAGACCGAAATACTTCAATTCAGAGAAATTTTAGAATGATTATATCCAAGAGAGTGGGTCTGGCAAGACAAACCTGATGTCTTACATGCTGAATCATTGCTGTTACCGAGGCGACAGCAGAGGTTTTGAATAAAACGAGGTTGTTCCAGTCTTCTACAGCTACCTCCGCTTCTGCGTTCCATTCTTCCTGAATAGTGAGGTTCCACTTGGAGCTCAGGACGTTCGTTGAAAATGAATGGACCCTGATGATAAATGCTGATTAGTCGATATAGAATGATCAGGAAATGTCCTCGGAAATCACATTTTTTGAAAGTCGATCTCAACCGAGAGCTCGGAAAGACGCTTTAAAGCGTATATCATTTCCTCTGTGTGGGCCAACGGAACCCGGCTCAAGCTCTCCAGGCTTTGAGAGGGTTTGACACCCTGTCGGATGCTACAGGTCGGCCCATCTACCATTTTGCACCAGAGGTCGGCAACGTGGCTAAGGGCTGATCCGGTAGTTATTCGTGCTCCATCAAGACTAGTGCCAGCTACTTGAAGAATATTGTTGACCGCTCCTATCGTGTCACCCACGTTGTGGACCACGTGACCCACGCCATGGACGACATGACCTACGCTGTGGACGACATAACCCAGAGGTTTGAGAATCGAGTCGTAGAGAAAATACGTCACGGGTAAAGTTGCGAGGGATACCAGGCAAATCCAAAGAGCAACCTTGCGCATGGCGTTGACGTGTGATAAGAGTGCTGCTCCTTGATCCCTCTGTACCGCTGCTTCCATCAGTGGGTGGTAGCGAATACTTGACAAACCGAAGATCTGTTCTGTACTTTATCAATCCCTCCATGCTGATAATGCATGGAGAAGCTTGTAACTTAGTCTTTACACATCGAGTTCAATCTGGGAGGTCCTCTACACACGCGGTGGGCACGTTTTCCCATTGATACCCATCATATCCTCAAGCGCTCCGTGAGGCGGGCTCGGCGGTGCTGATTGCGTCATCGTGATAGGGACGCGTCTCGCGATGTGAAGTAATCCAATGATGCTTTTGGCTTGAAAGGTGCTTGAGTCGAGTGTGATGTCTCTTCTATGGAGAATATTGAGGGAGTGTGGATGGTAAAGGTGGGTCAGAATGTCTGTAGCACAGGCGTGGTGACGCGCCAACAACTGTGACAATGTCACCGTTACGCTTGAAGAAAACAGAGCGACCGTGAATATCACGCTTTGCATCCTTTCGGCCTCGGGGGGATGGGCTTCCTTCCCCCTGGCTGGGCTTGTGCGTGGTATTCAGACAGGATTACCGACACAAATGCGGGTAGTAGGGGTATGAGCTGGCAGTATCCGCCACGCAGTCATATGGCTGAGTCCTACTTGGCAGCGGGCGATTGGGCGAGAGCTGGAGCTGGTTCAAAGCGGGGCTCCTCCGATCTTTGGACTGCAATATTGAGGTGGGCCCCCGAGGTTTATTTGCCCGTGGTAAATATGACCTCATGATTAGGATATTCTTGGATGAATATGAGGCTCATACTCATCTAAGAATACACCTCAGGAAAGCTTGGTTCCTGGGTGTCACGCCGGAGCCCGGCGCCGAAAGGGAGTGTGCGTGGATAGATGGCGGACAGCCAGGCGTCATGAAGAGATTCGGCTCTCGTTGCGGCCTAGAGATTCTATGACCGTGTGCCCTTTGTTCAAGTACTGAGCTCGGCCATTATCATGTAGGGTTACACCTGTACCCGACTAACATTCCAGGCTTAAAGCATCATTCTATATCCCCTAGCTCGAACATCGCTATACGCTTAAAGGTCGTTCACGACGTTCTCGAAAAGGTACAATAAACATTTTCTCCCGCTTAGAAGGTCTGCAGGTAGCTCCCGATGAAGGCTGGGCCCCATTGAGCGAGCTGGTCAACCGCCACCCCTACGAGACCCCCACCCGGTTGCAAGATGCTCAAGATCTTCTTCGCGAGTCGGTGCCTTGTTTCAATAGTCCTGTTTGCAAGAATCGATCCTAATGAAACCGATCGGTAAATATTGCCACTATTGGCCCGAGAAAGCTTCAAGGAAGACTCACTGCGAATGGCTTCCTCTCCTTGTCGTGCCACACGATAAATTGTGCCTTGTCTCCTCCCGCATACTGATGTCTGTTGTCGATGGTTAGCTCGTAGTTATCTGCGTGAAGTGAGGTTAGGTTATTAGATCAGTCGCTGAGTTGACCGAGCCCAGGAACGAACCGTTGTCAATCTTCTTCATGCCAGAAGCACTGTTGAAGCCTTGCTCGTTATACCAGTCTGACTGGATATAGAACGGAACCTCGTTGCCTACATAATACGAGTTGCTTAGGTCCGGATGTGTCGCCTATTATGAGGGGAGGCGTACCTTGGGTTTGTTCTTGGCGACCAATAAATAATAGTCGGCATCCCTCTGGCGGAAGCTTTGCTGCCAGTGAATAGACACCTTGTTCCCGGCCGTCTTGTGGCTGTCGGTCGGGGCAGGAATGACAAGAACATCTCCTTTATGGACAGGCATGGTATTGATAGGAAACGCGATGGGTAAGAGGCTTGAACTTGGATGAAGAAGAGCGAGTGCGATGGCGCGGTTGATTGCAGAATGCTAGGTACATACGATTAGAGTCTCTAGTATTTATACAGGGCCGTTGAAGATCGTTCACCGAGATTAGGAGGGTCTTACGCGGGCGAAAGCGACGCGAGAAGGAAGCCGAAGCCGAGCCGAAAACAATCATCTGTGCATCTTCTTGCCACGGCCCAAATGGACTCAATGCGGACCTAACACGACATTTTCGTAGCGTTTTCGCTATCGTCTTCGCTTCGTTCCAAAATGACCAGAATACGGGCCCCAACCCAAGGCGAGTACGAGTCGGTTTGACGAGGTTCTTGGCCCGTTTTTTTTCCCCTCCAGATCCAAACTTTCTTCGCTGATTGTTCCAATGCCAACCAATTTCTAATGGTCCCTCACCCTTCTGATGCAATTACTCGGCCCCCACCCCCCTGTTCAACTGGGTGGGAAAGAGCTCCTGACACGCATATGGAGTCCCGTCACGGCACCCCAGCTAGGCATGGCTTTGATAAAAAACGCGATGGGGAAGAGGCTTGAGAGTCGATGAAGAAGAGGAGAGAGTAAGATGGTGCAGTTGATTGCAGAATGCTACGACGATACGATTCGAGTCTCTAATATCTATACTGAACCATGTCATGTCATGTACATGTACCGGGCTTTCTAGTCATCTTTTTGTTCGAATAAATTCCACACCTACCTTATTCAGGGCGCTACAAAAGGCGTTAATTTCCCCTTTCCGGTAAGTGCTGCCCCTAAATTTCTGGGCCGGCACGCGATAATGGGCAGGATGGGCACCGGCGACGTGCTAGCGGCGCATTTCTTTAATCGTACCGCTGGACGGCAAAGCGTTGTACGTTTCGCGTCTCATGATCTCGGCGCGAAAAAAAGGGTTAGAAAAATCCTTTGCTGTCTTCTATGTAACCTGGATTCATGCTTCTCAGTGTGGTCATATTGCGGGTCAGCTGTATGGGCCATTTGCGCTGGTGTCGAGCCTTAGGCCATAAGCGAATTGATGTCTTTCTAGTTCCCCAACATTGTTTGGCTCCCATAGTAGTTCTGTAGATGACATATGGTGCAGCAGACAAGTATTGAGATGCGTCAAAGATTGTTGATTGATGCGCATTGCCGGGCTCCGACTCTTTCCTAACGCGGGATGATGTCAAAGAAGTGTCGTTCGGAATCACTGCAAACAGTGGGGTAATTCACTCTCAACTTGCAGCTCCACCCGCCAGGTTGGAAGTACACTCACATATCAATGCGGTATACAGGCTGGATGTAGGTACAATCTTCGCAGTCAGTCGAGGTTCATCCTCCCGTCAACCATTCAAAACGCCACCCAGCCGGGGTTTTGTGATGAAGCTTTTAAATAAAAAGTTACTCCTATCCCATTTTCGATGTGTCGTGGTCGAAATACAATGCCCGCCTGTCATCCTCAGCTGACAGAAAATGATCTAGACTTCATACAGAATGACAGAGATTCATTCAATTATTGTCCCCCACTTAGATCATGATATAATATTCCTTTGCCGCTAGATACGCCGGGGTCGGTTAGTTGCTGGGTCGTCCGAATAGCTGGCGGGGAACGATGTAGAATTATAGCTACAACACAACCGTGGGAATATATAGAAACCGGCGGCAAACCGCTACCGAGTCCCCACCATCCAGCGCTACGATTAAGAAATGCCCCGCGGTATGTCGCCGACGGTTATCCCGCTTATGATTACTTGCCGGGTTAGAAGCCCGGTCCTCGTTGATAATTGATGTTGATGTACACTCCATGCCTTCTCGATTCACTTCAACATTACCGACTCGTAAACTGTCGCGAGGTGTGATCTCCACTCATCCGAAATGGACATAATGATATAAGGATCACTTCCGAGTTAGGGGTGTCTAAGCGTGTGACCGGCGGCTATGGAAGCACTCGGGGGCAGTACCTTACCGGAAATGTAAATCAAATGCTGTTTGTGGCGCCCCGAATAAGGGCGGGAGTGGGATCGGACGGAAAGGCGACTTGAAATCTTGATGTTCGCACTGACGAAAACGAAGCAAGGGGACACGAAGACGGTGGCCAAAACGGGGATTCCACTAACGCCCATCTTTAATTCACTTTCGCCCACGCAAACCTCACCGGCGAACGAATTTTCAGTGGTTTGGTATAAATACCCGAGACTCGGGTCGTAACCAGTCAGCCTTTCTACCATCAGCCGCGCCATTACACTCTCTCATCTACTTCGAAGATCGTCCTCGTCACATATCCCACCAAAAACATGTCTGTCAACAAGGGAGACG
This sequence comes from Tulasnella sp. 417, assembly GCA_019633465.1. Taxonomy (NCBI): domain Eukaryota; kingdom Fungi; phylum Basidiomycota; class Agaricomycetes; order Cantharellales; family Tulasnellaceae; genus Tulasnella; species Tulasnella sp. 417. Next base: position 6,732 of record WSTY01001166.1, read on the forward strand.
TTCTTATAATTCCTGCTCCCAACGGCAAATACAAAGCAAATAAGACGACGATTCATTGGCAGCAAATGTTCCGCGAAAGGGAGGGCGATTACAATGTGATGACCGCGAAGAATAAAACCCAAGTGCAAGGTGACCCCTCCCCCTGATACAGTCTAAATTTGTGGACCTGAGTTATTTGTGTTCTGTAGACTGCCGTGTGCTACTCTTTATTCAATCAGAGTGGTATAACGAGCAAGGCTTCAATAGTACATCTGGCATGAGGAAGCTTGACAACGGTTCGTTCCTGGCTCGTGGTTAAGCTAGCAATTTGCCTCGTATACTAACCTCATCACACGCAGATTTCTACGAGTTAACCATCGACAGCAGACATCAGTACGCTAGTAAACGAGATGCTCGATTTGTGGTATGGCATGACAAGGACAGAAAGCCATACGCAGTGAGTCCACGTCGAGGCCAGTTGGTCTGATACAACTAGGGTTTACCGATCGCTTTCATTAGGATCGTTTCTTCAAGTCATCGCTCCTAAGGCAAGGCACAGATCTCGTGAAAGACGTATATGCCCTCTTGGGATTGAGCTGGACCCCCGCAGCGAAGCTGTATGAGACGACCGGCGAATTGGGTCAAGCCTTCATTGGAACCTCCCTAGAAGACTTCTGAGCGCGCGGAAAATTTTACCTTTGCGAGAGCTTTCTACATCTATCGTGATATTTCAGCTATATATATATATGGAATCATATCTGGAATTTCAAACCGGCGCGGGGGTGATCTTATATGATAATGTCCGTCTTGACTACGTTGAACAGAGCAGACACGGCCGCGAAACAACAGGTTCGAACTGTTTGCAGGCAGCGATACAGGCTGTCCCCATTATCGATTTTTAGCCAGGATATGGAACACAGGACCCAACTTCCGTCACAGTCCTGCGCAGAGCGGAGTATGCCAGCACCATGGGGCCAGGACCTCCGCAGCGCTCCACCATCGTGACGCACAACACGCGTCACAGCCTCCGTCACGCGTTGAATTTTATAAAGCACCCGTCTGAATCCCCTCGATGGGATCGGTCTTGGGATATATTTTCCTTCGTCTCCTCAGAGCTGGCCGTTATCCAAACAAGGCCGCTTTAGACTAGTTCTCAAATTTCCTTCGTCTTGATCGACTCCCGAGTGGATGGGGCCAAGCACGAGGTGCAATAGGACTCTGCTGACGGCGAAACCTGGGCACCACGAAGACTCACCACAATATGTATTATAAGCTTGGACCACACGGTGTACTTCTAGTATACATAGCCAGTCACACATAGCGTTCAGCAGATAATTTTTGCTATCTATTGATAGAACCCTCCTTTTCCCTTATCCATGAAATCCTACTCAAATTTAGGAATTATCTTGCCTCGACGAATTGTAATCCACAGTGTCTTTGGATGGAATCGTGGCGGGGCCATCGACAATGGACCAATGATTGAAGCCCGATAAGCTTTGGATACCATATCTGCCTAAAGCGAACACCTGGAATGAACACCCAAATATTTGGGCCGAAAGACGTATAGACATCGAGCATAACTACAACGGTAGGGAATGGCAATTCATGAAAGTGAGCAAGGTCTGAGATGTGGAGTCTGCAATATCGGTCTCGTGGTGAAGGTTCAGAGGGACTGCGCGAACAGGAGCATAGTCCCTTCCAGTGTATCGATTATTTCCTATGGAAGGGGGGTGGGGTTTCGGCCAGCTGCGTTTCGCCGATGATTATACGTAAGTTGCGTACGCTGAGATCGCGTTGTGGTCCAGTCGGTGTTTTACTCGCAAGCTTATACGACAACATGCACTCGCACGTTGGAGTATCAGAAAGCGGGATTAGGTGGGTATTTACCCTCGGGTATTCTTAAAGTTTGTCTAAAATAACACAGTGCATTAACTCGGGACTAAGATTCCTGTGCTAAAGAAGCATGTCTCGTACCATCCAGTGGTTCATCGAGACATTCAACGCTGAGCAAGCTCTATCGGCCTTACAGACATCCGAGGCCTCAGTAATTCCGGACTGGCTTACAGAGAAGTGCCGCACTCACTCGAAATGCTATGTCATAAGCGGAGCCCAGAGAGGCTTTAATGTCACCCCACTCTTCCATCTGAAGTCCAAGTTCACGGAAAGTGCGGTTTGTCCAGTAAAAGTAGGGGTCGTTGAAACCTACTTTTTCCCTTCTCTTCTGGAGATCAGACACCCTGCTCTCTGCAACCTCTTGAAGCCGGGAAACTCGTTTTACCATGTCTTTGGATACTTGGGAGCACCCGATGAGCGATTCCCTACTTTCGTCGACGTGTCGAGCGGCATCCTCCACCATGGTCACGACGTCGGCGTTTAAGTCCGATTGCCCCCTACTGGACGGCGATAGCACTCTGGTAGTCGAAGAGGTTGATCGCCGATAGTCTCTATAAAGACCGAAAAACTTCAATTGAGAGAAAACCCGGAATGGTTGTATCCAAGAGAGCGGTCTGACAAGACAAACCTGATGTCTTACATGCTGAATCATTGCTGTTACCGAGGCGACAGCAGAGGTTTTGAATAAAACGAGGTTGTTCCAGTCTTCTACAGCTACCTCCGATTCTGCGTTCCACTCTTCCTGAATAGTGAGGTTCCACTTGGGGCTCAGGACATTCGTTGAGAATGAATGGACCCTGATGATAAACTCTAATTAGTCGACATAGAATAATCAGGAAATATCCTCGAAAATCACATTTTTTGCAAGTCGATCTCAACCGAGAGCTCGGAAAGACATTTTAAAGCGTAGATCATTTCCTCTGTGTGGGCCAACGCAACCTAGCTCAGGCCCTCCAACCCTTCAGACGTTTCGAGACTCTTTTGGATGCCACAGGCTGGACCATCTACGATTTTGCACCAGAGGTCAGCAACGTGGCTAAGAGCTGATCCGGTAGCTATTCGTGCTCCATCGAGACTAGTGCCAGCTACTTGAAGAATATTGTCGACGGCGCCTATAGTGTCACCCACGCTGTGGACGACGTGACCCACGCCGTGGACCATATGACCCACGCTATGGACGACATAACCCAGAGGTTTGAGAATGGAGTCGTAGAGAAAATACGTCACGGGTAAAGTTGCGAGGGAGACCAGGCAGGTCCATAGAGCAATCTTGCGCATGGCGTTGACGTTTGCTAAGAGTGCTGCTCCGTGATCTGCCGGTACCTCTGCTTCCATCAGTGGGTGGTAGCGAATACTTGATTTGTTCTGTGCTATATTGAACCCTCCATGTTGGTAATGCACGAAGACGCTTGTAATATAGGCTTTACACATCGGGTTCAATCTGGGAGGTCCTCTTTACACGCGGTGAGCACGCTCTCCCATCGATATCCGATCTTGTCGTCAATCCCACGAATCAACGGCACCCAATCCGCCCCGTGATTCATCCCAGAGATTAGCATCGAGAGGGGAGGAACCTGGTCCGAGGGGGAGAGAAATTCAATATAATAATCTCATTGTTTGAGTCGTAGCCAGTAATCGAACTGATATCTATACTAAGGCTGATACTCAAGGGGTAATAGGAGAGATGCGGGGGTTATTTCTCCCAGTGGGAATCCCCCTATCCCACTGGCTCCGAATATTCCCAATAAGCGGAATAGCCGCCGGCGACATACCAGCGGTGCATTTCATCAATTGCAGCGCTGGGCGGGAAAGGGTCCTAAATTCGTGTCTCGTGATCTAGTGTGAGGCCGATCGGAGAGCGCAATGCCGCTCAAGAAGCAGAAAATTAATAGTCAAACGAAGTCTGTATGCAGTCTGCATTCATTTCATTGACTAAGAGGATAACAGTTAGGTATTTTATTCCGCCTACGAATTCCTAGAACCAAATCGCTCCAATGCAATCATTTCATCTACACCTGAACGGGACTTGGAAGAGCTCTTGACCTCGGAGCTTCATCACACCACCCCGACTAGGTGGCGTTTAAATGATTAAGGGGATTGGGAGAACCCTGATCGGACTATGAACGTTGTATCTACACCGGACATGAACATCGAATTCGTGCATTAAATGTACATTCGACAGGTCGGGTGGAGCTCGAGTTCCAAGTTGAGAGGGTCCAAGCTTATTGCATGCAATGATTCAGACCGGTATTACCACTTCTTTAAATTAAATCGTGTTAGGAAATAGTCGGTAAATAGAAATGCGCATAAATCAAGCAATCTTTCGCCCGTCTCAACACTTCTGGGACGTTCAGTTTCTGCCCGAGCTCTTTAACCATTATTAGAGCTAACCGGCGCTGGGGTTAGAAGGAAATCCGTTCAATCAAGGCCAGTGGCCCGATCACCAATGTTACTGCTCGTATAGAGAATCCGCCATATTGGGTGCGTTGGCTACGATGAATTGCGGACTTCCTTCAGACCGTCCTGCCTCTTGAACGACATTCCGGTCCGTCTCGCGACCAGATCATGAGGCACGATATTCAAAACAACTTGACGTTCAACGCTACGATTAAAGAAATCCGGTTCTGGTACGTCCTCAGCGGCTATTCCGGCAAGGATCGCGTGCCGGCGGGTTGACGTTTTGACAACCTCAATGTATACGTACTCCATGCCTCCCAATTCACTGCGACCTTACCAACTGGTGGTTTGTTCCGATTTGTGGTAATAGACCGAATGGGAATCCCTCCCGCAGTTGAGGGTGCCTGAACATGTGACCGGCGGTCATGGAAGCACTCAGGGGCGGCGCCTACCGGGAACAGAAAATGACCGCTTTTCGTGGCGCCCCGAATAAGGAGGGTGTGGAATCTTGTCCCGGACTATATATAAGGCAGCTAGAGCGCCCGGCAAGCGACACTGAACGGTTCAGTATAAATATTGGAGGCTTGAATCGTGTCTTCCCAACATTCTTCAATCAACCGCGCCATCGCATTCTCCCCTCTTCTTCGACTCTCAAGCTCTTCCCCGTCGCGTTTGCTATCAATACCATGCCTGTCCGCAAAGGAGATGTTCTTCTCATTCCTTCCCCGAACGACAGCCACAAGACGGCCGGGAACAAGTTGACCATTCACTGGCAGCAAAACCTCCGCCAGAGGGCAGGCGACTACTATTTGTTGGTCGCGAAGAATATAACCGGCCGAACCCAAGGTACGCCACCCCTCATAACAGGCTACACATCCAGATCTAAGTTACTTGTGTTCTGTAGACTATTCCGAGGTAGCATTCTATATCCAGTCAGAATGGTATAATGAG
>WSTY01001167.1:0-11949 GCA_019633465.1 Tulasnella sp. 417
GGGCGCTTCCCAGTAACAATTCTTGTGCGGCGAACAAGTATGAGCTAAGTTTCCTTGTCGATAGTAGCGTGATAGGACGTGTCCCAGAGGTTGACGAAAGGCGGGTGGTTTTAGGCTGGATCTGCGTGAGAACAGGGGGGCTGGGTGACAGCTCATTCCATCGCACGTGGCTTCCAAATAGGCTACCTACTCGTTCTAAATAGGTGTTCTCGTAAACGAACAATGGAGGGTAGCTGGTGTAGAAGATTCTGGCAACGGTGAAGGGTACATCCATATCCGGGAACTGATCAAGAGTACGAAAGGTGCTGGACAAGGGGAGATGTTACGAGAAGCCCTAAGATCGGATATCAAGCGGAGGATGCATTCAGCGGTCAACAAGCAAGTTCTCCACCCCCGAAGCATCAGATCTTAGACAACTGACTCATTCTAGATGGTAAATCAAATGAACATGAAAGCGCTCAGCTCGTTCAAGCCGGATCGAGAGGTTCGGTAACCGACTCCCGAAGTATGAAAGGCTGGATCCGAGGGCTCTCACAATCAAGGCGGGAGTTTGATAAGGGAGTTCAAGATATGAATAAATCTTCTCGAGAAGTAAAGTCCGACTAAAAACCAACCGATCGAATTGAGTTGGAATCCGCTCACAATTTCATCCAGTCGAGTCGATCGGCCTGAGGAACAAACTCTGACGAACAAAGAACAGCTCTGATACGGCCCTCTACCGCTGTTCTTCGTCGCTATATCTCCGACCATAAGCGCCCGAATTTACAGCAGGTATTGATTGGCAGAATTGCGAGCGAAGGGAGAGGTTGGGCCAAATTTAGTTTTTCAAGGGGATGTAGGGTGCGATGGAACCGATTTACGACGGACGTACGTCTGGTATTACCTCCTCCCACATTCTATACAGTACATCTCCATTGGCAAAACAGAGCCCTTGACGAGTTAAAAAAGCTCATTTTTCTCCCCAAACGACCTAGGGGTGTCCGTGCTTCCGCATTCTGAGCCGGCGATGCTGTTAAACTATCCCGCACCATGAGTGAGGAGGTGTTGATTAAATGGGCTTATAAATCTGTCGCGTATGATGGGTGTGGATGTGATCAACTGAGTCACCAGTCAAATATGAGACGAATGGGTCACTCTCTAACTGGTCGTACCGTGATCGCTATTCATTCTAGGCTGAGTATTCAGCCCAAAAGACAGAAGTAGTGGTCGCGGACTTTCAAAGAAGCAACGTCGGTACGGCTAGCACTCCAGAGGCACCCTTCGAGCCTAGCTAGAGTCGTGGCTAACGTCTCGTGGCCCTACCATAGAGAAAAATCGGACTGATAGTGTATGGGGTATCAAACCCCGCTCAACAACCATGAAACTCTTTGGTCGGATATCGCACAGGGAATACTTCGATAAAACTGACGGACTGTACGTAGAAGATAAAAGAAAGTCTAGCTGCAATTCTCCTTGATGTGTTCACAGGCATTGCGAATAATAGGCTGAGATGTTCCAAGTTTTGAGTTCTTTAGTCGTACAAGGGAAATAGTCCGAGACCCGAACTTACCGTTGGAGTACTTGCAAGTGTAAGGCGACACACATGTCGTCGGACCAGTGTATCCTTGGCTGGAAGGGAGGTGAGTTATCACGACGCGGATCGCAGATTCAGCGAATGGGGCGCTTACCCTCCACATTGTCCGTACTAAAATTAGGCGATAGCGTCAGTGATAATGGTATTAGATAAGAACGACAAATGGTAACGTACTTGAGTTTGGGAAACAGTGGGACCAGTAGTTGATGGAGTCGTCGTTGTTGTCGAGGGGCTGGTAGTTGATATCTTGGTTGTGGTTGTCGTAGTGGTGCTCCGAGTAGTTGTGGTTGTGGTTGTGGTTCGAGTAGTAGTGGTCCGAGTAGTTGTGGTTGTGGTTGTGGTTCGAGTAGTAGTGGTCCCTGACCCTCCACAAGCCGGTGTATTATACGTTGTTGACCAAGAAGGGGTGTACAAGAACGACGTGGTTGTGCCGGATTGCGATACCGTTATGGTCTTCGTATACGTAAATCCATTGACCCATGTGCTCCAGGTGGCGGGTCCAACGCTCGCTCCGACATTCGGGCCGAACGTTGGAGCGGGGGGAAAAGCTGCTGCACCGGACCAGATGGTAGGACCAGGAATGTAGTAGGTTGGGCTCGTGACGTAAGGGTTGTAGTGGATTCCTGGATCTTCGAACGCGTAGACACCGGGGAAGGAGACTCCTTCAGGAAGTTCGACGGACCCTTCGCCCCCAACGCGAATCTGGATGCATTCGAAGTAAAGCTGTGCACTGTAATCGGCAAAAAATATGCCGCGTTCATTTCTCAATATTCGTAGAATCATGAGAAACGTGGGGTTTGAGCACGTACCCTCGGAGAGTGTTCTGGCTCCACATGGTGTCTCCTTCATGTAAGGCGATGAGCTCAGGCCGGAGCAGGTAGCTAAGTAATAAATCGCAGAATATTAGAAGAGACGCGGTTTTGGAAAGCGTCAGAATAAAGCAGAACCTACTTTCCGGGGGCTAAGTTGTTTGGGATGGCAACATTCATCTTCCCTTTAGCACTGATCAAGGTATTACTCGTGCACCATTGGTTGTTTCCATATTGGCCCTAGAATCCCGAGCGATACCGCAAAGTATCAATCAGTCCCTTGACCCTGCATTAAGTGAAAGACGTACCTGGTGCCACAGCTTTACCCAGCTATTCGCGGTCGGCGGATCGGGTGAAATGTAGATCAGGCAAGGGCCCACGTGGGATTTATCAATGATATCATCTGCAGTTGTGCGGTTGTTGTGGTGCCAGTCGAATGTGACGATGTCTCCTGGAAGAACATTGATCGTGTTGCAGTCCTGTTTATCGCCAAGCACATGGCATTTCATCTGTGATGGGTGGAGGTGCCAGTCAGTCGGAGTTAGGTGACGGAATTGAGAACGAGCATACGTCTGGGCTCAGAACATCCTTAAACGGCCAGTTGTTGTACCCGTAGGGCGGTGGGCCCTGTGGAATAGGGTCACTGGCATGAATGGGTACCAAGTCAGGACCACCGGTGTTCGGTCGCCAGATCGTCGAGTCAAACTAACCGGATTCCAACACCCGTTCCTTGATCTACACCATTAACGTAGACGGACTGGAAGAAGGAAACCGTCAATGACGCAACCGAACTAGACGGGTCACGCAACCGATTCCTTACCCAAACTCGAGTGTGCGCTTGGACCCGAGCAACCAAGAGACCAGCTAATGCGATGGCAAATGACTTCATTTGGCGCTAACCTGTGTCAGTCGAGACTCAGTATGGGAGAATCTATATCATTTCTTTGGCTCACTGCGCACCTCTTATACTGCAATATTCCTTCCTTACGACCTCACAGAAGGCGACGCAGAAGGACTTCATAAAGCCCCGTCAGGAGGGAGACTCGGCAGAGCTTCGTCTCTTGGCCGACAACCAAGGTGAACCCGGATAATCTGTCGGTCTACTTGCCGAGCCCAGCTCTCGCACTGGAGGAAGGTCGGCAGTTTGAGCCCCCACTCACAGTAGCAAAGAAACTTCCTCTTTGCATCTTTTTGACGTCGCACGTGACATCAAATCTCGCTCCCGAGAAACCTCGGCGAGACTGTTGAGACATTCAGACCTTCGCGAACCGGCAATGGAGCCAATTGTGCGTTCCGAAGGTCATCCCCATGATGAGAGAAGTGCAGACAAGAAAGAAGAGGGTCCAAGCGGAGTTTTTAGATGTAACTCCGGCGTTTCTATGGGACAGTGGGTGGAGGAGAAGAACTCGCGACCCCCAAGACGGGCAATGTTTGTTCGGGCGTAGGCTGACAACTCGACGCCACAAGGTTGCCACAGGGTTGCTTGGTGGGAAAACCCTCTGAATAATCGGTGCTACCAAGCTAAACTAACACTTTGGTCCGAACAGCAATGCTGTCTCTCTCTATGGCACCACTCAACATCAGTCAAGGCTGGACAACGCTTCTTCAGCTCCTGACCGATACGAGGGAGATCCTGCAGTGAACATATGGTGGAATTGCCATCGTACGGTTTTCTCTTGACGACCGCGCCGATCAACCTGAGATACAAGAGAGAGTTGAACTCGGAAAGGGTTTCAAGAAGCTTGCGGATGGGAAAATTTAGAGAGCAAGCTTTAAGTCAGAACGTGCGGGGATCTAAACGAGGGTCATTATTTGGACTGCAGGACTTACTATGCTTTCCGAAATCATCCCGCAGACGAAAATGTGAAGTCGTTCGATCCTAGGAAGTATCCGGACAAAGAGCCGAAAGTCCCGCTTTACAACCTCGTCGTTCCACGGGGACTGCAACCGCAAGGTGAAATTCGTGATATCGCACGTGGAAAGCGCCAACTGCCGAAAGCCGTCTGCGTTGAGTAGGTCTTCTGGTTGGTTGTCGCGGGGTACATAGTATTGAGTCAACTCCAGCCGCTTGATCGGTCGTCCTGGAATAATGACTGCTGCTTGATGAAGGCTAGCCTTGAGCGACCTAAGCTCCGGTAGGTCGGTGCTCTGCAACCCCCCCACCTGGTACCCTCCACCTGTAACAAACTCCAACTGCTTCAACCCAGGTTGAGCCCGGAGTACCGACAGCGCACGTTGAGGATCTCCTCCGATGCCTAATACGAGCCTGTGGAGAGCCATACTTGATTTGAGACGTTCGAAAGAGTCCCATTCTAATTGCCCTGCCGACCAATTGGAAAAGTCCGTGAAATGTAATTCTCGAAGGTTGATCATCCGAGGGAATATGGTTTCTGAGATTTCGAATCGCTCCTCTATGGCGGAAGCTCCTCCAGATGGTGGGTTGTTCGCCCCGAAACTGGCCCATGTTGAACGCTTCGGTGTCAAAGTTGATAGTCCCATCATTGGAGGGTGGGGTGCAAGGGGTCCATGGTAGCTGACTATGAACGGTAAAAGCTCTTGTCGCTCGATTAGAGTTTGATGAAGGCGGTGGCTTCTGAAGAATCTCCACGATTCCGTGTCGAAAAAAAGGTGCCGGTAGAGGATCGGTTCCACAAGACCCCGAAAATAGCGACATGTCCGGATTAGACACGCTTTTCCTGTATCGTCCAAATACTCAACGATGAGAAAAAAAATATCGTCTGGTACAAATGCTATATTTGACGCTTTTTGAGGCTCTAGAGTATCCTTTTTAGTGGTTGGTATCCACGAAGTTCCGAATGGCTTGCTCGTCCGACGGGTCTTGGTCGAGGTATCGAACGGAAAGCGAACTAGCCTAGGCTTTGGGATTCTCTGAGAATCGGCACGTAAGTATTGAAAAAAAAAAATGTAAGAGAGTCGCTACGCACCATGATGGTTGAAAGGGTCACAGCTGGCGGGGAAGGAACGACACCGTCTCGGCACCGCAAGCTGTTTCGCTCCCGCGGTTCGGTTCGACTCTCAGCTGCGCCCTTTCATCTTGCCTTATTTCCTGTCCAAATCACATAGAAATATACGTAGTTACAAGATACAAAGTCCTATACGAATCGTCGAATATGTCCAAGTTGAATAAAGTCTGTCCAATCGAGCGTCTTAGGAGAGCGATGATGCAAAGAGACGGGGAAAAAGTCCATACTAAATCTGACCGCACATGGGGCAGAAAAGATCATAAGTCAAGATGAGAAGGAAAAATAACCTGGGATGCGGATTGAAAGGGGAATCAAAAGCAGGGTGGAGTGGAGGCTGCAAGATATGGATTCGGGTCAGTCGCTTGATCAGCGCTGCTCGGTCCCATCCCAATGCGAATATGCAATGAAAAGTGCACGCACCGCTAGAAGTCACAGTACTCACACAGCATCAGCAAACTTGCTCCATGCAACAATGGTACTTCTCCCGCTTGTACCATTCAAGTCCAGTTAGGCTAGGACAACCTTCCTTCAACGTTCGAAGAAGGTCGGCAAAATCGTCTGTCTCATAAAGGCTCCTTTGGATTCGATTCTCGCCGACAATTGTGCCCTGAATCTCCTCCTTGATAACCACGCCAACTACCTTGAGGGATTGGAGGGACCCGAAAGCCGGAAGTGTTCCGAAAAGCTTGAGGTTGCAAAAAGGACAGGAGCACGACACTCAGTGAGACTCGAAATGCTCTTCAGGGAATAATCACAACTAAAAGATGGGTACTTACAAGGTTATCCGACACTCCACTCCACACGAACAGACAAAGGCGTTCGACTTTGGGCAAGTATTGAGCGACAAGCCGCAGGTTTCTCTCAATGACTTGGTCGGTACAGGCACGATGAAACCGGATCGTGAGGTTGGAAATACCGCATGTGGAGAGTGCCAATTGCTTCAGGTGCTTCTCGTTGAAAAGACTTTCCTCATGGTCTTCGTCACGCGCGGGAGAAAATATCAACGCCAGCTTCTCCACAGGCCGCCCCGGAACAATGCCTGCCGCCTCGGCAAGGGTACCTTTAAGGGACCTAAGCTCCGGCAGGTCGGTGCTATGTAGCTTTTGCACGGGACCTCGTCTACCGCGAAGAAGTTCCAGGTCTTTCAACTTGGGTTGCGCCCGGAGTATCGGGACCAGATATGGCGAGTCTCCTCCGATGTGTAAGACCATCTTTTCGAGTTTCATACTTGATTTGATGGCGTCGAACGGGTCCCAAAGTTGCCGCGAGAACCAATCGACAAAGTCTGTGAAATGCAACTCCCGCATGTTGATCGCCCCGTTGAATATGGACTTTGCCATTTCAAAGCGCTCTTCATAGGTGAGAAGCTTCCTGTACGCCGGGTGGTTCGTGGTCGTCCGAAACCTAGACCAGCGTGTCTTCTTCATCCCTTCATCCTTGGCCATTACTTGTTGGAGTGCCATGACGTTGGGAACCAGAGGGCCATGATAGACGACGATAAAAGGAAGGAGGTCCTGCCGCTCCGATAGGGTATCATGGAGGAGGTGGCTCTTGAGAGGGTATTCACGTTCGGTGTGATAATCAAGAATGATACAGTGGTAGAGCGTTGGTTCGACGAGCTCCCGGAAGTAACGGCATGTCTGGATTAGATGTGCCTTCCCCATCTCATCCAAGCATTCGATGATGGGAATAAGAGTATCATCAGGAAGGAACGCTAATTTGGATGTTTTCTGAAGTGCCAGTGGCGACCTTTTGACGGCTGTCTTCCGCCAAACCGCTGGGAGAGAGGCGGTCCAACTGCGGATGTAAGAGTGGACTGGTTTGACCTTTTGATTCTTCTGGGAAGGGATGCACGTAAACATCTATAACCGCTCTGTAGTCGACTCGCTCGTACCATGACGGCCAAGAGATGGTAATTTGCGATGGGTCTGGGTGATGGACAACCGCCAAGCGAGGTTCCAGCACCGCCACGCGCGGTGGGCACGCGCTTCCCACCCCTCCTCTAGCTCTCCGTTTTGTTCTCCGCTCCTCGGGGGGTAAGAGAACGACCCCCAGCCCTCGACGGAGAACAGGCGAAACTTCGCCGTCTATCCTATTTAAGGGGCTCAGGCGCGAAGGCAGTTTAACTGCGGAGTAGAACGGACCGTACCGCTCAAGCCGGACTCAGCCGAACCACGTCATATCTATCTCTAGTCATGCTATAACCCAAATCATCACCATGTACTCACGAGAGTACCACTGTATTACAAGTCCATTCACAACATGGGCAGCCCAATCGAACACGAAACCCATGGAAACCCGTCACGGTAGAATCTGAAAGCGCCCGCAAGAAAGTGGACGGTCACGACGGTTTCACTAATGGTGCCTGCCGGTGTGAAGTACAAGTCAGATTCCTCTGAAATTCCACTCTCATTTGGCTGCGGTGCACGCAACACGCTTTGAAGACGACAATCGCCCAAAAAGGAGTTGAAAGGCCCATCATCCGGTATGTATCTCCGCTCTGAGGTTCGTCGGGTGGGTATTTACATAAGAGCTCCTATACAGGGACATGCAAAGATTTCACTTCCACGTGTATTCCTCCTGCTCGACGTCAAGAAGATGGGGACAACGACCCTTCAATCGTTGGACGAGATTAGCAAAGTCTTCCGGTCCACATGCAACGTTGTGGTAAAATTCCCTGCCCATCCATCCCGAATATTTGGTCTTTCTTGAGATTTCGCCAATCAAAATAAGGTGTCGAAGCGAGCCGAAAGCAGATATATTCTCGAGAAGCTTTGTAGAGCATGGTGTTAAAAGGATCAGGCTGAAGTTAGGATGTCGAGCGGTGTTTATATTTGAGGATGAAACTCACGATATCTTCCGGCAACATCCCGAGTGTCATAATGCAAAGTCGCTCGATCTTGGGCAGATACCTAACGATGAACTGGAAGTTCTTCTCGGAAACATCGTCACTCCAGGAGTTCAAAAATCGAACGGTGAAATCCGTGATACCGCATGTGGAAAGGGCCAAGTTTTTGTAATGGGCTTCGACCGGATTTGGCTGTTGGTCCATGAACGATGGACTCACTTCATAGTACAGCAGCTCCAACCGCGTTACGGGCCGTCCTGGAACGAAGATCGCTGCCTCCGACAGGGTACCCTTGAATGACTGAAGCTCCTGCAGGTCCGTGCTTTGTAATCCCTTCACTTGGGTTCCGGCACTCCGCAAGCTTCCCAGATGCTTCAACCTTGGTTGCGCACGGAATATTGACATCAAGTATGGGAAATCTCCGTGAACGCGGAGGGCGAGTTTCTCGAGATTCTGATTGGATTTGGTAGTGGCGAAAGTGTCCCAGAGCTCTGATGCCCACTCCCAAGTCCAAGGACCGATCATGTCGGTAAACTCCAAATCCTGCATGCTAACCATCCTAGAAAAGATAGACTTTGAGTTTTGAATGCACTGGTCCTGGGTGTGAAGCGTCCTGGAGAATGATCCAGCATTTCGAAGCCTGAACCAGAAGGTCTTGATCCGGTGCCCGTCCTCCTTGAGAGTTTGTTGAAGCTCCATCACGTTCGGAACCACGGGGCCATAGTAGCTAAGTATACCCGGAAGGAGGTCCGGGCGAGCTTTTAGAGTATTGTGTAGAAGGTAGGTCTTGAGCATGGCTTGACCGTATGTCTCGAGATTGAAATCGATTTTGATATGGCGGTAGAGAATCGGCTCGACGAGATTCTTGAAGTAACGGCATGTCCGGACCATACGCGCTTTCCCCCTCTCTTCCAACGACTCGATGATGAATGTGATAATTTCGTAGGGCAAGGAGGTAATTCCGACTGCTTTCTGGCGCTGGAGAGTAGATTCCTTCACGCCCAGTAACAGCTGAACCACCGGTTGGGAGGCGGCCCAACCTTGGATGGTCTTGAGCTTTGGATTTTTCTGAAACGAGATATGCATAAGTTGCTGAAAGTTATCTGAAGAGGAAAGGACGCACCATGACCGCCACGACGAGTGTCGGAAACGTCCACGTGATGCAGATGGCGAGAAATTAGAACGGCTCTCGCACTGCCACAGTTACAAATATCCAGACGACGGACAACCATCAAGCTTCCCACCACTGCCGCAAGCTAACCGCGTCTCCTGACACTTGCATGTGCGCGAATTTAGCCGAAATTCTGTATCGAACCGTTTGAGGGTGCAAAATCCAAACTGCGCGAATGGGTTAATTTGAACCCTTGGTATATCAAAAATGGACCCGAAAATCGATCCGTTGAAGCAGGCTGCACGCACCAGGATAGGGCCGCTGGGGGCCGCTACCTCCTGACAGACCAACCAACAACCACGATTTCCCGATGATGGACACCGAGCTCAACTTTACGCGAACGAACCTCGATTTATTCGCGCATATCTAGGTGGGCAAGTAATCAGAGAACATAATGGAGAGATAGAGTCAAATATAGCTAAAGGCTGGCCGTGGTCAACCAAGGTTCGAAGGGACAGCACAATGATGGCCCTAGGACATGAGAAGCCAAACAAAGGAACAGTAAAGGGAGAGAAACAAACCAGGGATGGGAGACGCCATACCACGAGGCGAGGAAGGAAAGGGGGAAACGTCAATGAAGCAGAGGAGAAGCGGATAGTTCCGCGGGGCATTACTCAGTAGCACGATACTGTAGCAGAATCTCACTCTCCATTCGACAACAAACATGCCTCTCACTACGGCACCACTCGACCTCAACCAGGGCGGTGGATTGTTGCTTTAGCAGCCGAACGAAGGAGGCAAAATCGTGTCGGGTATACAGTATTGTGCCGTCCGGGAGCTGGTCCTCCTGGAGCTCTGCGTCATACCCCTCTTCTTTCACGATGGAGCCAATGAGTGTTAGGTGTCGAAGAGAAGTCAAAGGTAGAAGCTCTTCCAAAATCTTTGCAAATCGTCGTTTACAGACGTGCAGTCGAAAAGATTTGAGTTAGGACGTCAACATCATCGAAAGGGGTCGCGGTGAAGGGAGGACATACCAGGCTGCCCGGAACCCCACCCAATATCGAAAGACACAGTCGTTCGATCTTAGGTAAATATCGAGCAATGAGCCGCAGAACTCCTCCGATTACTTCTTCGTGCCACGAACGTTGGAACCGAATGGTGAAGGTCGTAATGTCACACGCGGAAAGGGACAACTGGCGGAAGAGTGACTCCTCGTCTGGTTTCTCTCGGGGGTACTGATAGGCCGGATAATAATACGACAGCTCCAAATTCTTGATCGGTCGTCCTGGAACAATCATCGCGGCGTCTTGGAGACTGGATTTGAGCGACAGGAGTTCTGGTAAATCGGTATTCTGTAACTCCTGTAGTTGGACCCGTGCGTCTCCAATCAGGTCCAGATTTTTCAACCTCGGTTGCTTCCGGAGTATTGAGACCAAATAGGGCGAAACTCCGCCCCCACTGAGGATGAGGCTTTCGATATTCTGGTTCGATTTTGCGGCGTCGAAAGCGTTCCACAGCTTTTCATAACCCATCCCAGCCCAGTCGGTAAAGTGCAGCTCCATAATGTTTTTGGCCCCGCAGAAGATTTTCTTTGAGATTTCAAAGCGCTCTTCATAGCTGAGATCTTTCGGCCACGGTCGCTGGGTACGTCGGGGCTTGACCCAGGTGAGCTTCGTCCTCGGAGGGCTGGCCTCGATCCATTCGGGTGCTGTTCTATACGGAACCAGAGGACCATGGTAGGAGATTAAATGTAAAAGAAGGTCTTGCCGCTTGCCTAGAGTACGGTACAGGAGAGGGGTCCTGAGAGGGTCTCTTCGTACTTCGTCCTCATCGAGAAAAATTCGGCGATAGAGGATTGATTCCACAAGACTCCGAAAATAACGGCTCGTCTGGGCCACGGACACTTTATCCCTTAATTCCAGATATCCGATGGTAACGATGAGTATTTCAGTTGGCAGAGACGCCAAGGGGGGCGCTTTGCCGCGCCTGGATGGGAATTGCTTGGCGACCAATTTGCGCCACAAAACCTTTAGGGAGTGGTAAGGCGGTAGCTCTTCGTCTTGCTGAAAGTTGAAGGGTTATCAGCCACCAAAGAGCGTTTAGAGAGTATCGATTCCTACCATGGTTAAGAGGATTTGAACGAGTCGACCTGGCGTGGTGTGGTGATTCGGAACACGTCCTGGGGTTGGACAATGGCTGGGACTTGCCGCACCGCCACCAATGCAGCATGCAGTGCAAACATCAACTTCGTAATTACGGATGCCAAGATTCTTGGGGTTGAATCAGAGTCTTCGGTCATCCAACACCGGACTTCTTCACATAATAATACTGCCATCCGTAGTCGTTCAGGACTACGGATATTATGCAGGGACAAATGACGGCAGCAAAAGAGGGGCGTGAATCGAGAAAGCCAAGCCAAATCATATTGCACGTGCAAAATAGCCCTGGCTGTGAGGGCGAGGATCGTTGTGGCACACAAGGGGAGCGAAGCCATGTTCGAGACATGAACACGTCCCGAAAGTGTGTAGAACAAGCCGGGTGTTCAAAGCGTGTTAACACAAATAAAGCACTAATAAAAGGACTAGAGGATAGCTTGAACACTCGCGAAACACGGAGGAGGCTCT
>WSTY01001168.1:0-11930 GCA_019633465.1 Tulasnella sp. 417
TTTGGGGGTTAGTGTTTGGGCTGGGCGTTGCTGCTTGGGCACTAAGCTGACACCGATATCCCTTGACCGACAGCAAAGTCACCCGAACGCATGGAAACTCTGGCATTGTGGGGGCAAAGTTCAAACCAAACATGCCTTCTAATGCTTTCGGTTCATCTTGTCGCATCGTATGTCGTCTTTTTGTGCCGTGCTTTCCTCTGGGCACCTGACCTGACTTGAATTTCGGTTTGTAGATGCTTTATCCTTCACGCATTTGATTTCTTCCCCTCTTGTATTAGCATCGCATGTTTTTATGCACCCTTTGATCAGTGCTTTATGGTTCGGACACTATTTGTAACGCCATTGACCGACCCTAATATCTCAGATACAAGAACAACCACACTGCGAGTGAAGCCTCTCCCAGTGACCGATGGACAGACGATGGGCATCTACACCCGACCGAGCTTACCGACACGAGTATTTTGCAAAATATATGAAGCACTAAATGATACTGGCAGGGTAGCGCTTTGAATAGCTGACTGGAGTTCCTCCGTAAGGGCACCGAGTATTAGGACTAGAGCTGCGATCCCTTTCTTTTTCTCTCCTGGGAGCGCAAAGCTCTCATCCGGCTACGCTTAGTTCTGCCGCTGGCTCACCCTCTTCACATAAAGAATAGCGTATTGATCATACATATAAGTAATTTGTGCACGTCGACAATACGCTCGACCTGTCTTTAACAACTTACAACCGGAGATTCCATCCCTCGACCTCCGTGGCATCAGCACCCAACACCTGATGTTTCATCCATAGGCGACCCTGAACTGCCTCCCAAGACCGATATAAGGCGGTCGAAGCCGTGCCAACGGTCCTCAGGCCGAATGCGTGTCTCAACCAATTTACGTTTCGTTCGAGCTCTTCAAAGGCGCTTTCTCCGGACAGTCCCGAAAGGGCAATGTCGTCAACATGAATGTACAGTCTCAACTGTGTTGTCGTCAATGCATACGGCTCCAAGGCTGATCGAAGAACTTGAGGGGCGATGCCCTTGGTGACAAAGGTGGTTAGATTTGGGTAAAGTAAATGTCCCATATCATCATTGAGAGTGAGTCTGGACGGGCCTGCGAATGCAACTTGAAGAATCGCGAGGTGGGTGATCGTTGGGAGGTCATTGAGAGACTTTCGGACGACTTCCTCAACCCCCAGAATACTCTGAAGAATGAGGCGTTCCAGCCGCGGGAATCGTAAATATGCGCCTTCAAAATCCCACTTTGAAGCTATGCCGAGAGTCAGAAGCTGGGCCTGATTGATGCAGAGAGTGCGGAGCTCCGGTGCACGGAGGTTTCGAAGAAAGGTCCGAGTTGTGGGCCTGGGAGCGTTTGTCGTGATCCGGAGGTCTCGAAGAAATGGGAAGGATATATCATGCTCCGGAGTTGTCTGTAGTGGAACAAAGACACCGCCGAGCGGCACTAGGGTTCTGAATTCAAGGTTCCGCAACTGGGTGCACTCCCGGATAAACCCGAAACAAGCGAACCAGGTCTCTGTGTCGAGGTAGAGGTCGTGAAGTACTAGAGTATCAAGCTTCTGTTCGAGCTGGAGTATGGGCCAGTCGAGGCGGACTTGTTCTAGTTGCAACGAAGCAAGCCTCGGGAGCCTTGTTCGGATGCATAAAGGTGGTCGGTCCAGCGCGTGACGGTGTTTGGATGTGACTCGAAGACTCTCTAGAGTCGGGAGGGCTGGAGGAAGAACTGATGTGATGTCCTTCCAAGGATCATCCACCACGATTTCGAGTGTCCGCCAACGGTGAGCTTCTCCAAAAAGGGTACATGTTCGAGATTTGAACCTCTGTCGCCGGCTGAAGCCATGATCATGTGGACGGAGATGAAGAATGATATTGAGAGGGAGGGATTTTGAACGTTGGAGGAATAACGGTACGTGGTCGATTGGGCGGTCAAATGGGGGTATCACGATGCTGTTCCAAAATTCGGGTTTGCCGAGGATGACGTCGTTGAAGAGGGTGCATACCGACATGAGTTGGTAAACTGATTTGGCATGGATGGTTGGATCAGTGGAAGGTGAGCATACCATGTAGAGTATGTTGGCAATCAGTTCTACGGGAAGAAGTGTAAAACCTTCAGCGTTTTGAGTTGGTCGGGTGACCTACAGATGATAGGGCGTCGGTGTGTGGACAGAGCGAGCAGAGTAATGGGCCTACCGAAGCAGCTGCAGCTTGATGATCTTCTAGGTCTAATTCTTCCTCAGTTTCATCGACCTCCCAGTCCTCCTCGTCGTCAGTTTGTTCCCAAGGTTTCAGAGCAGCTTTCACTGATATGCGTAGCGAGATCAGTCTTCATCTCTAGGGCGGCACGAAAGTTACATGCTTTAGTATGATAGAACACTCGTTCAAAAAGACATGAAATTGGTTGTCCAGTTCTCTGATAGAGCCAGAGGGGTTTTAAAGCATGGGGGTCGTTGAGAACAGTCCCCGGGAGTTCTCGGAGATAAGTTCATTTTTCCGCTGATTCAGCAAGGACCTCCACCTGCGTCGCAGTCTCTCTCAAGGACTTCAAAAGCCCACGAGGAAGTGAGCCCACCGTTCTAACATACCCCGCGTCCCATAAAATCTAACGCAGCTGCGGCCTTCAGCAAAGGTTCTCCGATGGACATAGAAGGCCTTAGCTTTCCAACTGGAACCTTTGTAGTTCCTCCCCCATTCGATGATGCATCTCCCGGGGACAGTTACCTTCAATCTCGGGACGGTGCTGCCTTCAAAGTCCTCCGTCACGTTCTCATCAATTCGTCACAGTACTTCGAACGCCGTTTCGAGGACCTCCCTTCCGCTGATTTGGGTGACCTTCCGAAACTGGTCGTAGAGGAGGACGCCCGAACGGTCCATGCGCTGCTCATCCTCCTATACCCTGTTCATGCAGACGCAACAAAAATCGACACGCAGCATACCTTGAAAGTAGTCGAAATACAAGAGAAATATAACGTCCCCGACACCACGATGATGTTCTTCCTGGCCAGCATTATCGGCATCAACGTGAAAGCGGCCCGAGATGGGTCGATCGACGATCCCATGGGACTGTACTCGCTGACCTGGAGGTTCGGTTTCCAGTTGGAAGTACAGCTCTTCTCTCGTCATTTACACGGCGTTGACTTGAATGATGAGAAGATCGTCGATGAGCTACTCCGGCATACAGGCGGTGCGAAAGCCTACATTGCTTTGTCTGACCTCCGCCGTCGACGCGAGGCCGCATTGGACGACATAATTGAAGCTCTCGAACCGCGGAAGAATTTCTGCGTTGCCCATTCCACGTCAGATACGATGTTCTTTGCATTTATTTCCCTCTTGAAAAACGCTGCAAGGAATGCCTTACTGGCACCATGGCCGCAAGTCAACGAGGAAGGCGCGATCTCGTTCCTTGGACTGCAAAGCGAAGACGAAGGTCGTGCTGTAGCATGGTGCTCTTCATGCTATGCTGATGCGAATAAGACAAGGCTTTCCGGGCGGCTTCAGAAGGCGGTCGAGAACTACCCGCAGGAGATACAAATGTAAGTATTAAGCGATAGTTATTTTAAGTATTAGTCTGTAAATGACGACCTTTACGATATAGCGTGCCTGACAAGGACGCGTGGACGGGTTGGATAGGGCTTTCCCATAGTTGGCGCGGAAATCTGTCGTACCGTTCAGGTTACCAAGACCATGGCCAGGATGTGCTATTTTAATACGATAGTATCTCATCATTATTTTATATAATTAGTTATGTCATTCCACTTTGTAACGGAAACGCGTCGTCGTTACGATATTGCAACGCCCATGCTCACCAGCATGTTGGGACTACGGTTGAAGTCCAAGGGTAGGAAAGACACGGTATCAGTAGAAGGGTTATTTGTGGATCACTATGTAAATACCGATCCTATCTAGACCATCTGCGATCTAAATAGTTTGCAAAATATACCGATGACGCGACATAACACGATTCGCTTGGTCCAGGGATCATCACCTTAGGTGTCTGGAAGCACCCGGAACGTGCTGAGCACAAGGTAGAAGAACTCGAGAAGTGAGCTTGGGTCGTTCCTCCGGTTGAGACAAAGTGAATGATGTACATCCTAGGAGACCAAAAAAACAAGGTATGACCTCCCTTAAAAACCGCTTCTGATGACAAGAGGCGCCGAAGAACACAACCGACCACGCCAGCGCGACAAGCTAAGTTCACATCCTCATTACCCTTCCAAATACCGAGGAGGTTGGTCGACCAAACATCGGCCTCTTTGGTGAACTTATCGGTCTTGCCAAACCGATAGCTGCAGCCCGACAGCTGCGAGCGCGTGCCTGTTTCAGAGTGATCAGCGCCACTGATTTGCTGCAAGAACTTACCCGCCAGAACGGGAGCAGTCTTGCCTCCGGAGCGGAAGCTGGTCTTACCGTTCTTGGAGAACGCAGTTGCTGGAACCAGAGATGTCAGTTCAAGGTAGTCCGAGGGGGGGGGGGGAGTGCTTGGATGGAAGAGGGCGCCGGGCATGGGGGATGTCACGAATGCGGAGCCATTGGACAGAATCTCGACCTATGGTAAATTCGTGTGAGATAAGTGTGAATGAACAGGGCTGATTTGTGGAGGGAACTGCGCTACAGCTGGGTAACGAACATGGCAACTCAGCTCCCCCGCCGTCCTTCCTGGACTGCTTCTGCCACGCCCATTCCTAGTGAACAAGTTCAGCATCGTGCAGAAGGCTTCTTATACCGTCACATTTTAAGCAGGATTGTCAAATATCGTGATCGGCCTGAAATACTTGGTGTCAATAGAATCAAGTGAACGGCTTCATGTGCACAGGTTGACTGGTGGTGATCATGGATAAAGTGTATTGAGTGTTTTGGGTGTCTCGGGATGTCCATCCCGTTCACATCCGGTATGAGGACACCCCTGTTGGGCTGACGGGAAGGCCGCCGAGGAATTCCGGCGCCCGTAAACAAGAGGAAGTTGCTGCCTCCCAGGGATCAATATACTCATCTAACCCACAAACTCGGCCTCCAACTCGCGGAAATGCTCACACCGGTACGTACCAGCTTTCCCTCTGCTATGAATATCAACTCCTTCGGGCTCTTTCGGGCAGGTCTTTGGGGAGGGTAACCTCATCCACGACGATCCGTACTTCATCAAGTAAACTGCGGCGTCTATGAGAGCCTACTATGTGAGTTTTTTTCGGGCAAGCTGAACACCACTACCCGGTACCGAGGCCCGGAATGAGCGGTGAGGTCCTAAAACCAGATGCATTGGTTGTGGAAATCAATCACCAGCTTTGAGAGTTCTTATACCCGTGATTTCCACGCGTACGTCGACTCGGATAGCACCCTGAATTTGCAGGAACAACCACTTGGTAGGGCGAATGCAGAAATCCCAAGGTTTCTGCAGACTACTTGGGACATATTGCACATTGTGACTCGTCTAGAAGAAAAGTATATAGCAATCGGATCGGCATGAGAACATCGTTTCCCTTAAACAGGTGGACTTCGTGCTTTCCACCTGGTTCATCGGACCGACATTCTCGATCTAAATTACAGTATGTGCAAGTCCGAGCTGAAATTGCCGTTCACAAGTGACTCCAAGAAAATAAAAGATCAAGACCGGAGGCAATGACTCGTCTGCCAGATTAAAGCCACCACAGCGTCGTTGAACGGATTAGCCGAACGGCAGGAACATAAATGGGCTCTGGCATTACGCGTGAACCTTTCGCATAGAGTAACGCTCTGTGAATCTAAAGGGGTTTCCGATCCAAGAGCCCGCAAGAAGACGATGTTCATTCCGGTCTAATACATAATCGTTTATCGACCTCATGACAGTTTCTCCTTTTCCCAATACACATTCGCGCCATTTGATACCCTGCAAATTTCCTATAAGAAGTCCAAGTTCACGGGGGGTGGCTTGCGATCCACTTTGCCCCCGTAGGAGAGCCAAATCTCGCGAAAAGGCTTTGGCGTTGCTCCATCTTTATCATCCCCGGCCGAGTGCCTGTTCTTGATCATCTCCACAATGTCGGTGTTTCCGTTTTCCCAAACTAAGTTGGTTTCAATTATTTCGATTTGAGGGAATAGCCAGATCACTGGAGTCGATGCGGTCGGTCGGGAGAAGAAAGGAATGATCGCTTCGAGTGGAGGGCCAAAGTACGGATCGCTGTGGAGGGTCAACTTGGTGACATTCATCCGTCGCGTGAGCCACTCTAGCTTGGAGAGCTCGGGCGCCCAGTCATCAAGATCCAAATGAGAAGGAAGATCTTTCAGAGGATTTGCCAACTGATTGAACACCCACTCCAAGGTTTCCTGCGAGCAATCGAGGGGCAGTTCATCCATCGGTAGAGTGAGATCAAGCCCACCGATGCGAATACGGTAGTAGGCATCATTTGATATACTGAGTTTGAACATTTGGGCGTCCGCTACCAGTCTTGCGAGATTGGGGGTCTGATTGCTCAGGCCCGCTAAGATGTTCTGGGCGTCCTGTGGCCGCTCCAGCTCGCAATCAACTTCCAATGTCTGGAGGAGAGGGGCGTCGATGATTGAGAGAAGGTAATTGACAGACAAAGCAGGAAGATTTTCAAGAGCTAGACCGATGAGCGAAGCGAGTTGGATGGAAGGTTTGCCGAGATTGCCTCCAGAATTGGACACTTGTTGGGGCAGAGGAGTAACCAACCATTCCAAATATCTCAACTGAATGGATTCGATATTTGGGGACGCCGTAATGATGTTCAAGATGTCTGTGAATGATACTGTAGGAGTATTTTTGAGCATCAACGACTTGAGACCAATTAGCTGGAGCGAGGATAGGTTGATTCGGATGTGTGACAGGGTGATATCCCTCAGTCCCGGAGGTCCCGGATGACCTTCGAACAGGGTAACCATGCCTTCCATACGTTCTGCGCCCGTACTACCAGACAATCGAAGTGTCTCTAGATTGGGTGCATTGCGTTTCTTGAGGTCCTCCAAAACGAAATCCCAGTTGTTGGACTTCAGATCTACAACTAAGGCCCTCCAATGCTCTATCCGCTCCCCGATAGATTTGAAGAACTCCTCTCGTGTCATTTGAGTAGTATATTCATCGAACGTGAGGTGGAGCGTTGTATCTTCGGCCTTCCGCAATGCCTTTCGGACCATTGTGGATCCCTCGACGGCGTTTATTGTGCTCCAAATGACGGAGGAGTCTTCAATAATGACTCGCCAGCGCTTGCATACGAGTGTAAGTCGGACGAGGTCCCGCAGGCATGCCTCGGACTGGATGCAGTAGGAAGCTATCTCGAGAAGAATTTCTGACGGGAGATGATGGATAGGTGGTTCGCAGCTGTCCGGGTCGAAGGCAGAAGAGGCTTGAGGTTTCATGTTAGAAGGAAAGAATTCGCTGGAACTTGATCTGCCATGGGGCGTTGTGCTATTCCGAGGGCGAAGCTGAGAATTATAAATCCACTCCCTTGCCCATTGGGATTGGCTTACCCCTCAACGCTCTCAGTCATGCTTTGCGTACTGTTCAGAGACGTTGCGGAATAGCAGGAGAAGGCTGCTTTGTTTAGATCCACCGGTCACGATCGAAATTGCCACAGTTCATCGATTAGAATGCCGCCTCCAGCACAGCCACCACCGGTTGCGTTCAACCAATAAACAAAGTCACGGATCTGTGGATTTTGAAAAATCAATGATCGGATTGAGATAATCTTGTCGATAGATACATCATTTCAATGGTCGGCTATCGTCCCGCAGATAAAGAAAATATTCCACACGACGATGCAGTCACCTAGCTATCACCCTACTAGTATCTATGTATGAGTGCACGAGGGTTCAGCTGAGTGGTCACCCATTCCAGTCCGAATACACTTCGGCACCTCCGCGTCTCTTACCGCCTCCGACAAGAATTCCTCATGCCCACCCCTCGACTCTGACTACCTTCGACTCCACATTCCTAAACCGCCTTTCGATTCATTAATAAACTAGGTACGAAT
This sequence comes from Tulasnella sp. 417, assembly GCA_019633465.1. Classification (NCBI taxonomy): domain Eukaryota; kingdom Fungi; phylum Basidiomycota; class Agaricomycetes; order Cantharellales; family Tulasnellaceae; genus Tulasnella; species Tulasnella sp. 417. The sequence continues at coordinate 7,957 of WSTY01001168.1, forward strand.
ATATTAATCTACCTACTGACTAATTACTTTACAGGTTTACCTACTTTCGATACGAGCCCGCGCGACGAGTAGAAACTCCCACGGTACGCATTACCTTTCGCGAGCGCGAATACTAACCTTAACAGGAAGCTCGTTTGTGCGATGATATCGTGCCAACTCCGGCACACCCGTTGCAATATTACGAGATCCCGGCTGGGCGTTAGGGATTGAACACAGAACTGGAGTATAGCCTGGAGGATTTCCAGAGGAAGGAGCTCGTGGGGGGGGGCATATCGGTACCGATGTGCTCGAAGACGGCGGGTCAGAGATTGGCTTCGGGGTGGTGCCGCGTGTTCGGCCAGAATGTAGCGTTAACTCTGACTTGTCTTGCGCCAATGAAGCTATCTTGGATACGAGAGAATTGAATCGTGTGATCCTTGGGTAGAGGTATTTGCTGGGGGAAGCGGTCTAAATTGCGTCGGTTCGAGTTAAAATTGGGCTGTGAGACAATCTCTGCACGGTGTCCCACACAACTACACAAAGGATAACGACAAACACTGTCACTTGGCATCAGTGTTGCAGTATTAAATGGAGAGATGTAAGTATTGTCCGGGTGACGATCGCACCGGCGGAAGCTCATGGGTTGGTGACGTCACGCGTAATTTAAAGGTTCCCCTCCGTTTCCCGACCAAGTTCATACTGTAATCAGTGAAGGTCGTTGCATCTCACTACAGCATATGTTACCTGCCTCATGGGAGTTTTCCTTTCCCCGGAACACATCTGCGCCGTTTGCGTTTGAACCTCCTGTAAGACCTCCGTGAATGGGTTTCTAAGCGAGGTGTTCGAAACGAGCAGGTGCGCGAGTTCAGCTCAGGTGCAATGTTCTCACTACTCTTGTGCCAATGAAGCGGTTATGCGGCGGTTTATACGAGAGAACCGGCGGACGTGGTGTTTGGAACAGAGGCAAGGTGTTGTTGGGGGTTTGGGTTGAAAAATCTATCGAAATGAGGCCGGTTCGGATTGAAATCGGAGGTGTGAGACAACCTCTGGCCAGTCCACACGAACGATAAAGACAGCACCATCGCACCTTATGCAGACCAAGTATACAGGCTCTGTAATAGAACGGGATATTATCCAGGTCTCAACCATGCCGGCGGGATCTCATTGGTGGGTTACGTCACGCACAAACCAAACCATTCGGCGACCTTCCGACAACTGCAAGAGGTTCTTAACTAGGTTCATAATTAACGGAGTATACAGAATCTAGCTGTTGTAGCCTACTACAGCCTCTGCTATCTTCTTTTATGGGAGTTTCTTTTGCTCCCAATATACATCCGCGTCGTTTGCGACTCTGCGCACTTCTTCGACGACCTCCCGGACGATTGAGGGTGATGAAGCGATGTACTTGCTCTGTGCACCTGATACCCAAACCTCGCGAAAGGACTTTGGCGCGGTCACCCCCTCTTCCTCCTTAGCCGAGTGCCTATTCTTAATCATTGTCACAAAGTCGGGACCCTCATCATCGAGCCAAAATAGGTTCGCTTTGATAACCTCAACCTGAGGAAAGAGCCAGATCACTGGATCCGATACCGTCGGTTGCGAGAGGGAACCGAGGAGCCTCTTGAGGCCCGTAATCCAACGCGGATGGCTGTAGATATTCAAGCTGGTGACGGTTATCCGATGAGCGAGCCACTCAAGGTGAGAGACGTCGCTTTCCCAGTTCAAAAGCTCCAGATGAAAGGGAAGATCTTTGACGGGCGTTCCCAAGTGGCTGAAAAGCCGGTCGATGGTTTCCTGGGAGTGATCAACTGGTAGCTCGTACATATCCAACATAATTCTGAGTCCGCCGATTATAATTTTATAGTTGCCTCGGTAAGGGAAGGTAAGTGTACATGTTTGAGCATCGGCTGTTAGTCTTGCCAAGGTAGGACGGTGATGGTGTAAGCCTTCCAAGAGTAGTTGGGCCGCCTGTGGTTCCTGCGGCGCGCATCCAACTTCTAATGTTTGAAGTTGAGGAGCGTCGATAGCTAAGAGTAGTCGATTGAGGAACGAGTAGGGAATATCGTGAAGGGATAGATGGATGAGCGAAGCGAGTTGAGTGGAAGGATTGCCAGAACCGTCTGGATGAGAGAAGGCCTGTTGGGACGGGACCTCATCCTCCCAGAATTCCAGCGAGTGCAAACGAATGGACTTGATCTCTGGAGAGCCCATAATGATGTCAACCATTTCTGCTGATGACATCACAAGCGTTTCTTCGAGGGTTAAGGACCTCAGACCGCCCAGCTGGAGGGGGGCTATGTTAATTTGAATATGGGCCAGGGTGAGGTCCTTCAGTCCAGGCGGTCCTGAAAGGCCTCCGAGCAAAGTAACCATGTCGTCGCCCCTTTCTCCTCCCGTTCCACCGGATAGTTGGAGCGTCTCCAAATTGGGTGCGTTGTCTTTCTTGATGTCTTCTAAGACAAATCCCCAGTGCCCGGATCTAAGGATCACAACGAAAGACCTCCAACGCCCGATCCGTTCTCCGACCAGTTTGAAGAAAACTTCTCGTGTCGTGTTGGCAGTATGTTCGTCAAAAGTGAGGTCGAGCAGTGTATCTTTGGCCTTCTGAAGCGCCGTTCGAACGACTGAAGTTCCCTCGGCGGCGTTGATCGTACCCCATAGAAATGCAGCGCCTTCGATGATGATCCTCCACCACCTACATACCAGCGTAAGTCCAACGAGATCACGAAGATATGTCCTAGGCTGGGCGTAGTAACAGACTACTTCCAACAGAATCTCTGGCGGAACATGTTGGATAGCTGGGACGTCACTGTTCGGGTGGATGGCAAGGGATCTATTCATTTCGGTTACTAAGGACGCCAATGGCGATGAGGACGCACTCTCCATCGCTTTCGGACATCACTCGAACGTGGGTGAAAGGTTTTGTATTAGAATGAAAACGGCGGTCGCAGAGAGTAGAGAGTGGTATAGTTGGAAGGGCTGGTTTGGAATGAAATGGAATCCAGGTACGACTCGGAAGGTGGACCGGCACAGCCACAGGCACAATAGCCGATCCGATTGCAATTGGCAGGTTTGGCAGGGCGAATCTTGACTATTCAATAATGCTCATATCTATCCAATAAAGCTGTCATTTTAGATAGAGTAGACATTTGGTCTCTCGTGCGGAGGTGTTTGAATAATGCGCTAAGAAAAAGCTTATTTTGCAGAACCAAAAACATGGATTCGCGGCTTCACGGCTTCTCGTCCCCCCAGTATACATTTGCACCGTTTGCAGCCCTTTCGACCTCCTTCACGAACTCCGTCTGAGCTAGATGCGTCATGGAACCTACAAAGCCAAACCAAATTTTGCGGAATGGCTTCGGGGCGGCCACACCATCTTGCCCATCCACGGCCGAGTGCCTGCTCTGAATCATCTCCAGAATGTCACGACGTATACTCCCCCGGACTGAGCCGATTCTAATTATTTCAACCTGAGGGAAAGGCCAGGTCAAGGAGGTCGATGTAGTCGGGCGAGACATGAAAGAGACAACGGCTTCTATGCCGGTGTGATAATACGGATTACCTTGGAGTGTCAGCTTAGTGACACACCAGTGGGTATTAAGCCGCTCCAGTCGCGAGGATTAATCGTCTAAACAGTTGCAAAGCTTCAAATGGAGAGGGAGATCTCTCAAGCGTGGTCCTAAATGATTCCAAAGCCAGTTCAATATCTCCCGCGACTGGGTGAACGGTAATCGACCCATGTCCAAACCGATTTCTAGCTCACCGACGATAACTCGGTAGTTAGCATTGGACTCGATATCAATTTTGAACATTTGAGCATCGGCGGTCAGTCTTGTTAACGTGGGGATCTGGTGACGCCGGCCTGCTGAGAAGAGTTCGGCACTCGGTGGTGTTCCCAGCTCGCGACTGATGTTGAGTCGTTGGAGTCGAGGCATGGAAATACTCGAGAGCAGTAAATCGAGAAACGGTACAGGAATTTATTCGAGTACTGTACT
>WSTY01001170.1:0-11915 GCA_019633465.1 Tulasnella sp. 417
ATCCCTTACAATGCCATTCATTTCGAGTATGATCATGACGAGCTTATTACTGAGAGTATCTAGATCAGCATATTTTGAGATCTACGTTACGTCTTAAAAACCAAATTTATCTCAGTTCCTCGTCGAGTCGTATGGGTTACCAGGGTTTCGCGCTGACGTCACATGCGACTCCTGGTTTGGGGTCTTGTGGACATGTCTTTTTGGTCAACATCGCTTCCTTATCCAAGAAGAACCTCGCATTTAGGAATGTATCTTACCGAGCTTCCCTAAAGCGAGTCTGGCATCTATCTATGAAGCCATTCGTTACTCGACCAGGGCTTTACAGCCAAAATGAGATCCACTTCCAGAAGAACTGGTAGGCGGTATTATTGGAATCACTACATGCCGCTCGCCGATTTGCTATGGAAACACAGGCAAGGGACACGTGCGATGACCCAATGGTGATACTGTGGATGTACTCGATTACAAAACTTGTCACGTACCCTAAAGTTCCGGGAACGCATTCACTGTTGTCGCATGTCCGCGTGTGTCGGAGTTACCTTCGAGCTGCGTTGCGGAGACTCCTTCGGCTAGACTGCGCATATCTTCCAGCACATTCAGAAATCTATCGGTCATACAACCTCGTGGTATACTTTATTCCGTGATGGGCACCGCGAATCCTGGGCGACGTTTCCATTACCACCATTTCTTCCACGCCCTTCATCAAAGAAACTGTACCCCTTACCACCTTAACAGATACTGCGCCAAGCAAAGAACTTTAATAAGCTGTGTGCTTGTATTACACATTGGTGAAACGCACGTGGATGAGGGGGATGACCCTTCGTGGGAGAACCGAGACCTCAACAAAGGCGAGAGCCCTGAGGTAGGGTCCTGATGCTGAATCGCCGCACTACCCGATTCTCCCTCTCGTTTCAGCTTTACTATATCCTAAGCTCCGCTGACTTGAAGTTTACTTTCTCTCAGGGTCAGGCCTCTGTACAAGATACTTTCGATTCGGTAGTCCTGTCCTGTGTTCCGGCCCCTTGTTCATGGCGAAGACCTGTGCAATGGTAAATTACCCCAGCCACGACCTCTCGGTTGGCAGTATCCGCTGGCTACGGGGGGAATGGTAGGTTCTCGATACAGGATCATCTTTGATGAGAAGCTACAAGCTGTCCATCCGGGGACCCCCTCGCAGTCCAAAACCTCTGGGCCAAGACAGTCCAGCGACGAGAAAGCTAGGAGAAAAGATCATCCGACATAATCAAAACTTTACTTCTCCGGTTGAAATAACTTTGATGTAGGAAAGTGCGGTACGAATGCAAAGCCGTCTTATAGAAATCAGCTGACGCAAGCGCAAAAGTGCACTGACGTCGCCAAGACAAGTTTTGTTACCAGAAATGTCGCGGTCATAGTATTTGATACTAGCCCGAGGTAGATTCCTTCACAGCGCAAACTTCTTCCCCATTGCCCGGTCAGTTGCTGTCCTATCGGTCCCGAAGCTGCGCTACCGCATCTTCTGGTCCCTCTTCGGCCCCCGGCAAGACGATGCGGAGAGCTAAAGCTCTCCCTCTGATTCCCCTAGATACTCAAATACACGACAACACAAACTCCTTGTGTCGCTACCTGGATGGGTACTGTAAATTTTCTTGAGGTTGATTTGCGCCTTAGAGATAAGGTTGAGCGCAAATATCTCGGTGTTTTGGTCTTTGCCTCGTGGACTTGGCTAGCCGCTGAGGGGCGCTTGAAATCCTCAGCCGCAAAGTTGGCACTGCCCTCGATAGTCGCATGTCATCATTCGGTCCTATTCACCAGTAGTGGGACATTTCTCTTCACATGTTCGGGCGGAAGGTGTTCTTGTGCTTGTGATACCGTCGTAACCCGTCTAGACCCTGGAAGTAGCCGGACCCGGGGGAGAACCGCGAGCGAAAGAAGCGGTTTCTAGGTAAGCCGAAACAAGACGCAGCTTACACCCCTAAAAAAGTCTCTACTCCTAAAGATTCAGTGCTCCAATGAGAGCGTGACAACGGTTATCAATGGTGCAGACCTCGTTCCTCTCGGCATCGCCCGCACGCCTCATGCATTTACTTATTTAAATCTGCGCCGTAAAATGGGATCCGCACGGGCAAGAACTACTGCATTCCTTTTTTTCTATTAAAATCTATTGAGATTTCGGAATCTGGTCACGTCACTTTTACCTCTCATCGCTTTATCGCTGAAGAAGTAAAGTCATGTGTCAGAATCGCCTACTTTGTTGAAAGAACTCTCTTCTTAAGAGAAGAGTGAAGACATTCAACTAACGTATGATTAACTTTTTTTTTGGTGTTGGGAGACGATAACGAATGAACCTAAACACGTGGGTGCTCGAGGGCGTGGAAACCAGCCCCTTTGCAACCCTCGGACTCGATATGGATCCGCGCCCTCCGTCTACCCGATTCCGGGCCATTTTCACTATAAAACACCACCACGTACAAGTCAAGGTATTATCATCACCAAGATAACCAGGGTCCGGTAGGGTCATCTTATACGTAGGTCACTTGAAACGGGAAGGGTGAAGGTGGGAGTGGGTGGAGGCCTCTCCATTTCCCCATCCATGAAGCCGAAACTGTCCCTTTGCACTCCCATAGATTCTATCACTGATAGGCCCCGGATATTGCTGGTTATTTTCCCCCTCCACCTTTGTGGTCTTATTTTGATGCGGAACGATGGAGATACAGGCGATGCACTCATCCTATTTGAGAATGCTATTCCCAGCCAGTCGAATGGCGAAAATTGGGTCCGAACATGTGTAAGAGCCAGAAGAGGGGCGGCACCTTACCCAAGGAAAAGGTATGAAGATCACGAGAATCAACCAGAGTAGGCGGATGCTTGAAAACGAGAGGAAGGGAGGTTGGTCTGCGTCGACCATGACGTTATGGACATCTATTTTGCGGTTGTTCACTTCACCTCGTCGTTTGCATGCGCATCGGAGGGGTCCTTCGCAAGTGCTGCGAGGAGTGCAGAAGAACTAAGGGTGCTTGGAAATTGATGGCTGTTTCATCGTACAGGGTTGACCAGACTCGGCGCAACGGCGCTCGCGGCAGACTCGGAAGTGCCACGTGTCGACTCTCGAGCTCGTTTCCCGAAAGGCATGACCGACCGGCGCCACAATTGTGCCAGGTATCGAGAAGACATCTATGATAACGTTCCATATAAACAGCTTGTTTGTGCAACCCCGCCAGGTCGGGCAGGGAATTGCCGATAGCTGGCCTTGTCGCGATCCGAGTACCGGGCTTCGGGAGCTTTGCAGTGGCAACAAAGACCCATGCAGTGTCTCGAAACGGGAATGGAGGTTAATCAGATACTGAGCAGTTCACTTTGTTATGTGAAACTAAGGTCTTGCCAATCTCATCTCAAGAGGGGACAAAGGGGGATGGGGCAACCGACCACTGAGAAATGTGACGCTCCGCTTGACCCTGGGACCAATGATAAGGCGCCGCGCCCCCCAATCCTTAGGTTCTATTTTTTTGTTTGAGAACACGGGTTTCCAAGTGCCTCGAATCTCCTCGTGGCCGTTTCGTTCGTTGGTACGACACACCGAGAAAGGCAAGTCAGTTCCACGCGAGTCACTGAACGAACGAGCGCGGGACTTCCGATGAAGCGCGCTCAACTCTCTGAGATTGAATACCGGGCAGAGATCTGGCCACGTGGTCTCCGTAACTCAGGAAATCCTCACATCCCCACCGGTCCAGACTGAAACGAACGGACAAGTGTTGGGGGAGAAGGAGGCAACGTATGCCACCCAGGAATTCCTGCAGGTTCATAGACATGTATAAAAGGGCGTCGAAAGGGCGAGTTCTTGACCATCTAAATCAGATTTCTTCCGTCCCGCGACATCTCCATCATACCAGTAGAGGAATTCGACATTCCTCATCGTTACTAGTATCATTACGCTCTTTTACTACATTCATTGGCCCGACGCATATCCTTTGTCATTAATTCGTATGCGATACTTCCGTTGCAACTTCCATTGCAGCACTGCTCACCTGTCGTCGCCCACAGAGCCATCATGTCCTCAATGAAGTCCAGCAACACCCATCATGCTTCTACTGTCCACTTGGTTCCTCAACCTACCACTCCCGTGGCAAGCTCCGGGATTTTTGGTTACCTGAGCTCGCTGGCATCCGCTGGACCAAGAGGTTCGACGGTTGACAACGGACAGAACGACCCCACACAACAGCGAAGCAATCAATTCGACTCAGTATCACATGTACCCTTGCCAAAGAAACGTACCTAGTACTTCCGAAAAGGAATTGAGACGCTGTCGACGCTGCATTATGTACCCAAGCCAATCGTCGTGGCACGCACATTACCATGTCATCCTCGTACATGTTACCCCTTGGAGGATCCCCCACATGCCTAAATTTCTATCCAAAATTCCTCCTGCTCTGCTTTTACTCTTTATTGTTTTCTCGGACTCGTCTCGGGGCCGGTGGCCTTTCGACTTCCGTTTACTAGTGGGTCTCAGCAGCCCATTTCATACTTCGCGCTTTATCCGCACCCTTCATTTTTCCTAGATATTGATACTACAGGGCACGGTTCACAGCGAAAGTGCTTTCCTAGTGCCGTGGCTCGATTGTAGCACACCCCCCTACGGTCTCGTCTCCTCTTCCCCCTTGTTTTCTTTTTCGTTTCCTTTCTTTTCTTGACATTATCGTGGTCGAACTATGAGCCTTTGTGCGAAAATACTTGAGCCTGTGCTTGTGGACATTTTACCTCAATACGAGCTTTTGTGACGAATCTACTTGACCCTGTGTTTGTGGACGTTTTACCATCGGAGGAAGGCAGCGGGCACCTCCCTGTCTTCTCCATTTTGGCTTCGACTCTCACAGATGACGCCCACTCACGAATTTTTTACACAGCTCGTCAATTTTTCCCGTTGCTATAGAGATATTTTTGACCTCAAATGTCATTTTTCACGCAAATGATGTCGAACCGCCACACCGCTGTCGCTAGAGTATCTCGTCTTCTCGATACTGACACCCGGAAAGAATCCGTTCGAGTCACGTTGCTACAGGGGCGGGTTTCCTAAGGGTGGGAAACCAACAAGGCCTGTCGTTTGTACGGAAGTTCGAAGAGCTATGAAGGTAGCTCCTTGTGACACCGTGGAGGTCACATCAGGAGCTGCAGATCTGGCTGCACTATTTTGAAAAAAAGGGTCATATACTGTGGAATCTCTCCATTCCTTCCTTGAGATAAAGCAGACTTCCAACTCGTGAAGCATGGTAGATGGGACGGTGTGTGATGATGGCGTTTCTAAAGACGTGTTGAGGCTGGGGGCTCCTGAAGCCGCAATCTCCTTAGGCTAGTATCTCCTCTGGGTGTGATGATTCTTGTTTTTTAAAGACCGCCTCATTCGTTGGACCATTGATGTGCAGCTTTCGGATTTCGCCCTTTGTCCCGTCCATCTCGGCCTTCTCCCCCCTCATGCGGGTTTTGACTCCGGTCATTATTCGGTTATCGGGGGGATGTACCGGGTGATTGTAACGAAGGCAATGTCATTCAATCGCCGGCTCCAGATCCAGAGGGTGGCTATGTCGTCGGTGACTATCTCGCGATCACGGCCTTTTGGAAACATATTACACCTAACCACGGGAACTACCGTTCTTCGGGATCTTCGACGACTCAATCTAGGAAGACGGCGTCCGGGTAGTCAGTCGGATTTCAGTTCTGCCTTCCTAACAACCATCGATATAAAGGATCCGTTTCGAGCGAAAATATTCGAAAAGGATTGAGGAAACCATTGAAAGGCGCCCGACTTCTCTCTCGGCCCAGACATTGTACCCAACCCGAGTGCGGCGGAACGTTCCGCAGCCCGAACCCGTCGATTACCCGAACAAGCCAACTCCGACCCGAAATGGTTTTCGTCGATTGCGTCACAATCCATATTTCCCTTGAGCTAACGTGAGCGTAACATTTATCGCGGTCTCCTTCGCTCCCTTCACGGCTAGAGCAAGGAAAGGTTTCCTTCAGGGACGAAATTTGTATTTCAAACCTTGGCTGACGGGGAACTGCCGCTTGCCTGAAACATATGGACAACGTTCACACCAGAGTTCCTGAACGATCGGCCGATCTCATCTCGATTTGACAAAAACAACATTTACACCGCTATTTCATAATTTCATTTTTTGAGATTCGTTTCGACGAGACTATAGGCCACACAGATGCAACCTACCTTTCGCACCAGTTGACGGATAGGATTTCGAACACGCCCATCCAGGGAAGACCGAACAGCAGTCTTTTCACGCGTCTCTCTGCCTTCGCGAGCAGCGCAATCGTCCTGTTCTGCAAAAGGACCTGCTTGACTTAAGGAAGTGCCCAACTACATGAGTAGGGTCCCAGACTCGAGAGCGAAGTGCAGAGCTCCATGACGTGACTGATCGCCGGAGCCAGGGCCGATCCTTCTCTTGGGATCCCCGTAGATATACTTTCTAGGAATTCATCTCATCCCTATCCCCTTTTGGATATCCCGTCCTAGTGTGAAGGTGCTCGGCGACTTCGATCTGTATGGTTCGGTAGATTCTTCTCACCCATCATGCTGGTCCCGCCGCCCAAGAAAAGCAACAGCTCCTGAGTTCCGTCCGTACCTGTTTGAATAACTGTGAAAACCTTGATGATATTACCCTGGTTGTTTGGTCTTTTTCAAATAATTCAATTTATGGGTATGCAATACGGGAGGCCGTTCCGCTCTGATCGTTCTCTCTTTGGGCGCGTGTGCCATCAATATCTTCAGCCACGCGTTTGATCTCACCGGTGGAGTATAAGTATAAGTTTGCGCCGCCATCCCTCAAAAGATGCCTCCCTAGGTATCCAATCGACCGATTCCATTTCCCTCCAGCTCGGCCAGATCCCTCCCAGTTCTCTTCAATTTTTTACTACCCACAGGACTCGTAGGCTCTTCAACTGCCTAGAGGTGCTTTTAACTGGATCGCCTCGCCAACACCAACATAGTGTGGGTGAGCTGCAAGCAAGCAAGTCTTGCGCTGTTTACAACTGAAATCACTCCGTTTGTCGCTGATAGCTGATCATGTCGACCAAGAAGACTCCCACCAATCCCATTATCCACTCTCACTGCCCGATCCATGTCACTCCACCTTCTCAAGTGTCGGCCACTTGGTCCAGTGCAAAGTCGTCAGGCCACCCCGACGGCGGCATTGCCGCAGACGCCGTTACCCCAAGCCAAAATGGCGCGAGCTCTGCAAAAAGTAAACGGGAGACGGTGTCCAAAGTGCCTTCTTCCAAGTGATATAAGGTGACAACCTCGGAGAGATTTAGAACTGTTGGAACGATCGGAGACTCACGACGAAACTGGACTACCAGCAGAGGACTAGTCGTTGTTGGCGCAACGTTCCAAAGAATCCAAGTCACGCTACGGAAGCTTTCTTCTTGCTATTATATTATGTGACTGTTCTAGTGTGGGCCTGACGAGTGGTTTGAAAACGACACAATGTGTGGTGTGTACTGCAGCACGACGCCTTCCACTACCTCAATCCACGAAATCAATTAAATCTTGAACAACATTAGCGTCAGCACAATCTCTCCTTAGCATGCTTTGGAGCGACTAGAGTAATTCAAGATTGGTCAATTGTCCAACAACGAGGCGGGGCAGTCTTGGGTGTTCATCCGCCAAACACAATGTTAACTCGACGCTACATACGGTATGCGAAGCTCAGCAAAACCGGAGTGTCTCGAGATTTGACAGTAGATTCAATGCCTCTGCTTACAAGAGACCTGAAATAAGTCTCCTTATCCGCGGACTAGCTCTGTGGTTATTGAGTATGGAGAGAGTGGGCCAAGCGGTTAGGCTGTCACGGGCTGCAGAGATAGCGCATGTCTGAGCCCTCCTGCACGTAGCTGTGTATATTAAGGTATTTTTCGCACGAGTAAAAGCGTTGCATTTCTCTTAGGGCTGAAGTGAGGCGTCGAACGAATTGGAGAAACTCGCACTCGACCTGTCAGGGGCCTGTCGTGGCGGTGGATTGGCCCCTCAGCATTGACGCCGCATCATCAAATAGCTCTAGTACTTCTACAATTACGGCTCTGTTTTTACTGTGCATTTTTTGTCGGCTCGTAGTACCCGCTTTCTCGCACAGAAACCATGCTACCAAGGGAAGCATTGGATTGAATCGCGTGGCGGAGCGAGAAAGAAAACAGGATATAACGTAAAACTCTCCTCTAATTGCGCTCCTAGGGCAACCATGTCCCATGCTTTCAATGAAAGTGTCCGGCCGAAGGTTGGAGTGTGTGATTAGTTACTCCACGTGGTCGGTGACCTTGTTGGCCGCATATAATCGACGCGTGGTGAATGGGCTTTCGCCTTCTTTAGTGCCCGAGACATTTCGCACTTTCCCTTTGGAGATGGATTAAGGCTCCGACCTCCACAACGCTGCACCCCGTCACGCAGGACTAATGTGCTTTGGAGATAGTAGTTTTTTCCGCCGTTTGCCTATTCCACACCCAGATCGGTAGAAGCTTCCTTACAAAGCCCTAATCCGTGTAAGAGCGCCATCAGAACTCATAGCACTTCCTTCGGGCCGGCATCTTGGCCTTGGTACCTCGCTGGTCCCTGAAGCGAGACTAGTACTGTTCCTAGCTCGGGGAGCCTTTAGGGCTCTGCCTATCAGCGCCGATCACGTGTTCCGATACTGTTCACCAATCCTTTTCGGACAGTTCGTCACTGACATCAAGAGCTTCCAATGCGCACATCCTCTAGTAGAGAAAGATTTGGCCATATTTCTTCAGTTGCGCGTGTTGACTTTGGTCATCGAAAACAGTGGATGTTCAGCCTCCCGCCCAAGGTTGGACAGTCCGATTCCACTGATTGTATTATCGCCTATACTACCTGTTTTCCGTTGTTGTTATTTCACCCTTCTTAAAGCGAGCCAACGTTGCAATAGGCGTCAACGCCGCCAGACCTACCCTAGCCGTGTGTTTGCGGCACATGGAGACGCCGTCGCATCGAGAAGCTGTGGCTTTACATTTACGTTGGCCCAACGGCGGAGTTGCTTTCTTGGTGGTTCCTGTTCAATTCGCCGTCGGAGAGGGCTCCGTCATGATCCTGAGGGAAGGGAAGGGCTGCGTTCGGCAGGCTCAATCGGTTGATCCGGACGATCCGGCCGCCAGCCATGCATCGCGGATGAAGCCTAAAGGTCTGTACCAAAATCTTATTCGCCGAGGCTGAGTATGTCAACACCTCTTCCTTGTGTGGGTATTTCCGCGTGATGGAACTTCAAAGGTACACAAGTGCCCGTGAGCCCCTTTTGGAGACCTCCACCACTCCTAAGGGTTCCTCTAATTTCCGGCACATGGAGGCGTGGAACATGCCCGCTGCTTGCAAAATCATCAGCCCTGCCCCAAACCAGGAGGGGAAAGCGCGACCGAATATTGATCTCGAGGATCATGCGTGTTGCGAGGCGCAGCGGGCAGCACTCGACTGAGGGTTACCTTCGCTGCCGACATCTCGGCACCATCTGTTTATCAGCTTAGCACGCTCAAGGAGATCGTCGACGCAGAACGTTTCTCCTACGGCAAATCGGAATCTATAACGCATGTAGACCTTCGCCCCTGAATAGCGAGGAATAGTCTAGCACCGAGCGGGAGAGGACGATGGTCTTGAACCCTTGCTTAGTCATACGCTCTGGTTCGTTCCCGACCTCGAGCATCAAGCGATGTACTTTTCTACACAGATGACACGGAGTACTGCTCTTTATTCTCGCACCTTTCTACTAGGCAAGTAAGGTTTAACCGGATGTCCTGGAGTGGATCCTTTCATTTACGGTTCTGATGTGTTCTTCAAGGTGATTGGGATTGGAATTTCTTAATGCGCAAAGAATTCGTCGTCTTTTTGGTTGTGGGTCGATAGAACAAGATCGTTAATATCTCGCTCTTCTCTGCAATCGTTGGGCCACAGGCGGTGATGCTCTCCTGCGGGAACCGTAACGGAGTCCTACTCGACAGAGGACGTTGCCTAGCCACAGCTTCGGATGGCTAAGATTTTAACGAGCACAAAGATCTTACCACATAAGCTAACTGAATTAGGTGAGTGGTATGAAATTCGACATCAGCGCTTATGAAACGGACGTGCTTTATGAGCCCAATAGCATGGCTACGTGTGTCTCGTCTTCTTTGGCTGTTGCGAGCCTTTGCACTGGTAGGAAGATCTCCCTCCCTCCTTCCGTCAAAGCTGAGCATGGGTATGCCGAGATGCCCCCCACGATACTGTCTTTTTTCATCTTTAAGCGCTCCAAAACACTGTCGTGTTGCACGACGAATCCACCGTTTGAGCCGAGGTTGATAACGCTCAGCCTGAGTTCCGGTATCATTCCGAGAGAGAGTAGATCCCAAACATAGTTGTTGTTTGAGCGCCTACAGGACGTGCTTCCCCAGATCCGCTTGGGGCGACCGTGGAGCCTGCCTCTAGAGATTTCTACGTTCCGCCTGCCCAAACATAGGATTCTGGGTTTCCTTGGGCACTTGCAAAAACGCTTGGATACTTAGGAGGAGCATTTTCCGGATGAGTTCCTGCTCCACCCATGGGACGTCAACAACTATAGTTGACCGCGGTCTCCGGGCGCCCTTGATAGAACCAATAGTTTATGCACTTCCTAGTGAAGACAATTGATGCTGCAGGATAGCCGACAGAGAAAATACAACAACAATGTGACGGTGGGCCTTTCGCTTGGCTGTGTGACTTTCAAGCTCACAATCCGATTCGAACAAGGGAACGCTCCACCAGCGGGGAAATTCGAAGCACAGCCCTAAACTCTTCCTCGAAAATTAAGTTTGAAGCAACCATTGGTCCGCAGTCGAATTATAATGAGACATGTAGTTTTTGACAGTTCCGTCAGATTCGAGCACGTCACTCTCGAAATCCACACCCACTGCCATCTTCAGAAACATTCCCACTTTCCGCATCATCTAAATCTGTGTCAGTTATTTGCGTTCGCTGACGTACAAGCTCTACATAATCCAAAGGACCTCCCCTCGAACGTGGAACAAGGCTTTCGATGACCGCTCGACATGCGCATGAAGCTGTCCTTACTCGAGACCTAGCCTTCGTACAGCGCTTATATCCCACCTCCCCATCGCGACAGCGCTTTCTTGCTGCCCAGTAGTACTCCCGTCCCCCCCCTTATTATACCGTCCCTCCCGCTACGAAGAAGTCCACGGTAGATCTTCAATGCTCGCCGAACCACCGGAGTGCCAGCAGTGAGCCAAAGAGTATAAAGACTTGAGATGATGCAGAATCAAAGATGGCGCATCAATCCTTTCCTCAAACACCCTTCTCAACCTTCGGAACCTCGCTTGTTTTACTCTTTGAAGTTTCCCAGAGACTCTCGCGTACCTTCTTCATATAACCACATTACCTTTCTCCCAAAGCCCGGTTGCTTTGTTTACGCTTGATAATTGGTGAGATCGTGTCTCTGGTGCCGGCTTCCTCCCCTCCAGCATCTTGATCATCGCTGCTCATTTGGGTGCCAGCTATAGCGCCGACATCCCAGCATGTCGTCCAAGGATACCACCTTTCGCTCATCATTTCATACCCAATGTCCAGTGCAGCAAGTTCGGACAAAGGAAAGCCCAGCCGCCCAGGGGACCGTTCAGACAGTGGCCACGATTTCACTCGCCTCCTTCGAAAGCATCAATGGCCTCCCCGCAGCGAAACGGAGCGCAGACACTGTAGTCAAGGTGCCCTCTAGTCGAAAGTAGGATTTGGATATCGCAGGCATCGGACATAACGGATTTTGGGACCTTGTGGTAGTCGTTCAAGCCTTTGTTTGAGTGCAGGCATTCACATCACCAGACTTGGCCTTCTTTCTGTCATTACCTCCTCTAGAACCCTTGTAGCCTCTTCGTACTTTACTTCCTATCCGTTAGAAACGAATGAGTATGCAGTC
>WSTY01001171.1:0-11915 GCA_019633465.1 Tulasnella sp. 417
ACCTGCACTACCCGTGCAGGCCTTCTGGCGCGCCGTTATCGTCCGTCGTCGAACGGTGAGTCCGCCTGCTTTCCTCCAGCTCCCATCTCCTCGTCAGAGCTCTGACGCTCACCGATGCTCATGGTTTATAACAGGCCTTCTGTCTCGTACTGAAGCGTGCCAGCGGCAGGATCGTCAAGCTGCGCTGGTCCCTCCTCGCCTTCCCCAAACTTGGGACCGCAACAGCCAAGACCTTCAAGACCCTCAACTTCGTGGCTCACCTCTTCACAACCACCTTCACCTCAATCTCTGTACGTTTTCATCTCCCTTCGTCATGGTAATCGTTACTTACTAGCCGCATTTCCTTCCACGCTCGACTCCAGACCAAGTCCGAATCCGAGTTGCTCGAGGAAGGTCTCCTTGCGCAAGGGGAACCCACGTATTCCCCTCAACTCTATGAGCATTTCGATCTCCCACCTCTTCCTCCAGGTTGGCTCGACGATCTCAACGCCGAGATATCCGCGACAAGGCTTCCGGCGCTGGCTACTTCTCCACCCCCCTTTGACGCGACGTCAGCGACCGATCTCCCTTCCACGGTCCAGCATACTGATATCACGAACTCTACGTCGACTGACTCGAAAATCTCGGCCTACCTGTCCTCCCTCCCCGTTGTCTCTCTCACCGGCGACGGCGCGGAGATCAGGTCGAACCACCAAGGCCCCACCCCGGCTGCTCCGATGAACGTAGGCGCAGCTCTCACTAATAATACAGCCCAGCGGTCAACGTGAGGTCTTCACATATCAAGTAAAGGAAACGTCAGACTAACGGAACCCTCTTTCCAGGGTTGTCTTGCCGTCGCTCGCCGGTTCACCCGGCGACCATAGCTCAACTAATCAAATAGAGTGAGTATTTTTGGTATTGTATACAACCTGTGTTATTACGCGGATCCAACTGAACTAACATGATCTCTCTCCCTCGCTTTACAGACCAGAGGTCTTCGCGAAGATGGTGCTGCTCTCAAAGCGGTCGCGTAAAGTCGCACTCAAAGGTCTCAACGCCCTCAAGCTTGGCCGCACCCCTGTACCGCGGATTACCATTCGGGAAGACCTTCCCGATTCATCTTCCCCTCCCTCTCACTCTTCGGCCAACACTGCGAACTGCGCCATCTCCGCCGCCACGTCGCCGCCGCCTTCGACCTGGTCCTCCGTAATCACTGCTACAAGCCCCTACTCGACGCAAATTCACCCCCAGCCCCGCTACCAACAAGAAGCTTCCAGGGACGCGACAGCTTTCACGCGAGCCAAGCCTATCCACCTCGCCCCGCCCCAAATTATCATCAACGGAAGGTTCTCGGATTCCTCTCTCTCGCTGCCCGGTTCGCCGAACTCGAATCCTTCCACCACCACACTCGCGCCGTCGACCTCGACTCCCGGAACAACACCTGCTTCAAGCGTGCTCGACGTCAAGTCCGACGTCGAGGGGAAGGTCAGCACTGCCCTCCCCAAGACCACCTCGAGAGACGCCACCCATGAGGCTCACTCACCAAAGAGCGGCTCGGAGAAGGCGAATGGAAGGACCGTCGCGCCCCGTTTGGAGGAAGGTCACGCCAGCAACCGTCGAGCCAAGTTTCGTATTCCAACTTCGATCTTGAGGCGATTCAAAAACAAGAAGGAAAGCAAGACTACCGAAGAAGATCCACACTGGCAGTGGGCCAAGCGGGAGGGTAAACAACCCGAAGGCGGAAGACGACCCCATGGCCAGTGGTCAGGGTTGGGGCTTGCCGGCAGGACGACGACGGCGCCTGGCGGTCGACCCCTCCAGCTACCCGGTCGCGTGGCACCGATCGGTGAGGAGGAGACGGATAACGAGGAAGACGACGTTGACGAAGCGGGCTTTTCGAAGAAGGAGCAGGAGAAAGCGATGGCCGAGTCCAAGAAGGCGGCGACCCGCGCGGTCGTCAGGCCGTTCTACGGAGCTAGCACCAGCAGCGCTGCGAATGGACCCTTGTCGCAAAAGGAGTGGGATATCCTAAAGCAGTATGAAGCCGTCTCGTGGAGCTGGAAGGAGGATGTCGGACCGGACCAGATCGTGGCGCCTACCGGGCTACCTCCTCCTGAGCCTCGTTCCCAGGCTGCCCCTCCCAAGGCGAAGCTCCTTCCTCGCCTGAAAACCCTCATCAAAAGGATTACCCCGTGGAACCGGTTTACAACGCGCCGCAGAGCTGATCTAGCTCATTAAACGAACAGGAGGAATGCGTGAGATGACCTAAGGCTATCATTTGTCGTGAAGCCTTAGTTTGGATGGACGGTTTACTTCGTTTTTGATTTCGTGTTCTCTTTATTCTTTGCCCCTTTGGTGTGGCACTTCTGTTTTATCTCTTGCGCGATGACTTAATTAGCTCTTTATGGCTAGAACTTATGAGCAATTTGGAGAACCCCGAGCACCGTCTAAGTCCACTTGGATTGAGGGACCTCTTAGACTCACAATAAATATAGTCATAAGCTATTCGATAGTACAGAATTCAGTGGCGGGGCACAATCATCGCGTTCTGCGACTCGATATCGAGGGATACACCCCCCATTCTCAGGCACTGAACATTAGGCTTCCTGGCCTGCTTCACGGTGGAATGGTCAACCGATTCACCCGCTCCATCCCCAGGAATAACTGTCAAGGTGCCTAGGGTAGAACCCAAGAAGAAGACTCTGTAGTAAGCAGTGGGGGTGAGGCATTAATTGCTGCCGATTAGCTCGTCTGAAAATCACACTAACCGTGGGACGTGCACGCGTTACCAGGCGAGTTAGCGATTGACCAACTAAGGTAAACGATTTTACGCTGACTTGATGATCCTTAAGGAGAAGGACCTGAAGTCCAAATAACTAACGTGTATGCACGGGATCCGGTCAAATAACCGGGCAATAATCCTTAGGCTAGCACGTGACCCTTCGGCGAACTTCCCGCCGGGTCCAGTAGCGGGAGCGTCTTATCGACCACCGCAGCGACATTTCCGCAATGCTGGATATCACGGAGAACTCTTTTCAGGTCAGTCCCATCTCACTGATTTGTGAACGAGACTATTGATCACTGAAGACGTCCCTATTCAATGATGATCACCAATGCGCGCGCTCAATGACTCAGGCACGATCAGTCCCGAGCGCGCTGTTTACCTTCCCGTTTGAGCTGCATGAACACGTCGCCTTATTCCTTCCTTCAGGCTCGGTTCCAAATCTCGTCAAGGCCAACCGTATGCTCCAATCAGTTTACGAGCAGATGCTGTATCGACATATCAACCTCTATCGCCAGCCCCGTCGAACCAGGAGGCTTCTCGAGACGTTCAGGCTACGCCCGGATCTCGCACTCCTTGTTCAAGGCCTCGACATTGATCTCAAACCGTGTGAGAACGATTTAAATTCTGAACACCGCATAATCTCGGCTTTCCACATGGCCGGGCTGGCCTTGGCGCGAAACGTGAAGTCCTTAGGGATTTCTGGAATTTGTTGGCTATGGGGCGGAGAGATGAGCGCAATCTACGAAATCGTCGCGAAACTGAAATTAACAAGTCTGCGGATCCTCAAATGGCGGCCTGACGATCGGTCAATCCCACTACCACCGTTCGAGGTCGTTTTGGCAAATCTACGCGCAATACTGCAAGGTCAACCGATGCTACAGGACCTCAGGGTTGAATCTTACGTATTTGACGACTGTCCGGAAGCTTCACTTGCTCAATTAGCAGGTGGCTCTTCAATGGGAGTCATTTCTCCCGGAATCGAACAATCGGATGTACCTAGTCTGCGCATTCTACGA
Organism: Tulasnella sp. 417; assembly: GCA_019633465.1. Classification (NCBI taxonomy): domain Eukaryota; kingdom Fungi; phylum Basidiomycota; class Agaricomycetes; order Cantharellales; family Tulasnellaceae; genus Tulasnella; species Tulasnella sp. 417. The sequence continues at coordinate 3,781 of WSTY01001171.1, forward strand.
GGCAACGTCACAACCATAGCGTCAATCCTACCGGTCATGGTGGGCGATTGCCTGGATTCATTGGAAATGTACAAGTGGGATTATTACAAGTACAGCCTTGATCGACTGTTGGCATCCTTTTCAGACCTACAGGAAGCACGACAACGGATCCGAAGACTACACCTGTCAGTGGAGAGTGAATGCCTCAGCGCGGGCTGGAAGTTCAATCTCAGAAAAGTGCTGGAGCTGTTTCCCAGTGTCAAGTCGCTCAAAATCATCGGCTCATCTGGAGCATCGCTTGTGCGTTACCCCGCGATCTTGGATGATTACATTGAAAAGGTACTTCGATATGATTGCATTATAAATTTTACTGAAGCAGTGCGCTTCTTTCTATTTTGGCTCGATCCAGGTCGCCTCTTGGATTACTTGCTTACCTGAGCTCACTACACTCGAAACGTCGCTCATGACACATCAGTTTGGGATATAGAAAAGAATTGCGTTGTTGACATCAAAGAAGATTTTATGCTTGGGCTCAAAAGAAATTGTCCTTCTTTGCAGACTTTAATTGATCCGGGGCTACGAGAATGGATGTTCTTGCCAAGCATTGAGGAGGGAGGGGGCAACGCCTTTCGGGCGGTGAAGTTCGGGCGGTTGCATTGGAGATCCACACATTTTAGAGGTTGGGACACTCACCTGTTCCAGAATTATGATCTGCCAGTTCATTATTCTTGTCCTGATTCTGATTCGGAAGAATGACCTCCATTGGGAGCTAGCTACCTAGGATCCGGTACAACGCACCTGACGAATCGATACCTATTGCGACTTCGAAAGCATTTGTATGTTTCTTTAGTTTGTAGTGGGGGAATTGGAAAATAGATTCCAGATGGAGCGAAACCAAGTGACGGCTGTGTTGTGACCTCGTTGTTCCTTTATCATGACCCCTCCTCGATGCTCCCAACATCGTACTGGCGTGCCATTTCCCCGACCCTCTGGTCAAGAAAAATATCAGAATGGGAAATAATCCACAGCGTAAAGCCTATTCAGGTGTGACGTGTACCTGAAGTTCCGTTAGCAGTCTCTAGATGGTCACTCATTTGGGCGTCGTGGTAGGTTGCCGGATGTAGGCTGAGAAGAAGGCGGATTGAAGAGTTATCTGCTAGAGTCTACAGTTTGCGTGGACATTGGTATTGTGTTAGTAAATGCTTTCTGTTTCAAGTTTAGCTTAGTTTGGCCACGCCTTTGTGTTCTTTATTGTTCCATAGTTGTTTGTTAATTTGATTCGCTGTCTAGAATGCCAGCCTGGATAAATCAGGCCGCAACCTTTCCAGTCTAATCGAAAACACCGACTTCCTGGGCTCGAGCCTTCGCGGATACCTCAACTATCAATCTCGCCGCGGCAAGGGTCATTCCACCAAAGGAACCGCCTAACGCCTCTCCGACGGAATTGGGAAGCCCCGACTGATGTCGCCTCGGGAAAATGATAGGCGGCCGCCCGGGCGTGAACAGAGCGAACATGAAATAATACTTTAGTCGAGCTTACGGTACAAGGATAATGTATAGCTAAGCGGGAGCAGGAGTGCAGATTTGTATAATACCAATTGCATAGCACAGCCTCACGTTGCCTCCTGTTGGTCCACCAATCGACGGAGGTCAGCGGCCTCCCTCCGGGCGCTGGACTCCTCGTAGCTGTCTTCGATGTGTTTGAAGAGCTCGGCCGCTTGCTCGTAATGATCGATGGCGCTACTGTAGTGACCTTGGTCTTGTTGCGTGGAGGCCATATCACGCAAAGTGCAGGCGCTCCAGTATTTATTGCCAAGATCGGTATAAGCTGTTAGCGCTTCGGAGAAAAACGTCATGGCTTGGTTGTACTCGTTTTGAAGCCCATGGGTCCTAGCGAGAGCCAAAAGGGTCGAGGCTCTGCCTCGTCTGTCGCCCATGCTGGTCCGGATTTGTAGGCACTCGGAGTGAAATGTAACGGCCTGACTGTACTCCCCTCGAAGCCGATGCACCTCAGCGAGACCCCAAAGAGCGTAGGTTCTCCCCTCTCTGTTTCCGATCTCGGAGTAGATTTGTTGGCACTCAGAGTAGGATTCGATTGCCTGGCTGTACTCTTCCCGCATCCGATGTATGTCAGCGAGACCCCAAAGAGCGTGTGCCCCCCCGCGTCTGTCGCCGATCTCAGTGTAGACCTGGAGGGACTCCGAGTAAAATGTGATCGCCTGGCTGTACTCGTTTCGAATCCGATGGATCTCAGCGAGACCATATAGGGTGCTGGCTCTCCCCAATTTGTCGCCAAGGTCTGTATGAGCTTCCAAGGCCTCAGAGTAGAGTTCAATAGCCTGGCTGTACTCATGTTGGAACGTATGTATCTGGGCGAGCTCTGACAGTGCAGTGGCCTTTCCATTCCTGTCGTTCGCGTCGGCGTATATAGCTAAAGCCTGGGTGTAGTAGTTTGACGCATTCCCATAGTCACTCTGCCGTTGATGTAAATGTCCAAGCCTCATCATAAGTTCCGCGGAGCGACCCGCGGAGCCTGCTGCGTCCTGTTTGCGTTGGAGGCTTGGAATGATCATTGGCTATAATAAAAGTGGTTCAAAAGGGATTCCAATGGCCAAGAACCACAGTCTCACCATCCAGCCGATTGACTCTCGACTGTCCTTAGCAGTCGGTCGGCTGCTTGGATCGATGTTCCAACACCCCCCCATAACGGAACAAAGTTCTTGAATCAACAGCATTCGGACGTCATTTGATATCGACGGAACATCGCCCCGAACGACGCGATTGACCACCATGGGCTCCTTGACATCGTGAAACGGAATAGTATTGGTCATGACCTATTTCCGTGCGCGCTGTCTGAGCCTCTGTTGCGGAGCGACTTGGACCGCAACGTACCTCGTAAGCCACCCAACCTAAGGCCCATATATCGCTAGCGAGGCTAAACTCGTCGTTTTCCAACACTTCTGGAGCGGCCCAACGGGTTGTACACTGGATACCCGTTAGGGTGATAGTATTGGTGGAGGTACTGAACACTGCTTCAATCGGTGGTGCCGATTGAGGCTCCTTAATAGTTCTCTCCTTTGTTTCATTCGGAGTCTTGGCCGCGGGATGATGAGCGGACCCAAAGTCGGTAATTACAGCGCGGCGTGCCGAGTTGACTAAGATGTTAATCTGCAAGGGATAGATCGACTTTTGCTATGCGCTTTGTAAAATGTGCATCCCACTTACGGATTTGAGGTCAGCGTGGCATATGGGTGGTGTCCTGCTATGGAGGTACTCCACCCCTCGCGCCACGTCGTAGATCTGCGAAATAGATTCTTGAACTTAAGCCAAAGGAAATGAGTGACGTATTACATACCAGCGAGATGCGTTCCGGGATTTCCCACTCAGCCGAGGCGATGAAGTCCTTCAAGGTACCGTTGTCTTCCCAGGGAAATATCAACCAAATGATCTCCTTAGACATGTCTTCTACAAATCCTTCGAGCGTGATGATGTTCTCGTGCGACAAGCCTTCCAAGACCTCCGCCTCCCTGAGAGTCAACTGAGAAACACTTAGTCCCGAACCCCCACGGAATTTATAAGCAGCCGGACTGACGCCCAATACCCGTGATACTTCATCTGGCTTTTTTATCTTCATCTTCTTCACCGCGATAATCTATAATGTTAGATTTGAGGATCCTCTCAGTGGGTCCCGTGGAAGCCATGAGGAGGAGCTGGTCCACCAACCTTCGACCATCCAGAGTCTTCGCCAGCCGATTTCTGCTCCTGTGCTTTAGCTCCCTTCTGGTCCGTACGATCTGCATCTTCATTACTTCCTTCCGCTTCTCGAGGTCTATTCTCGCCGTCCAAGTGTGCGATACGATCGTTCGACTTGGCGTTCACGCCCTCCGCTACTTCGTCTTTGGTATCGTCCCGCGGAGAGATCAAAAGGGCTCGTGAAACTATTGCATACCCACCCTCGATTGCAGGGGCGCCGTCCGGGAATTGTATCAAGGCAGGATCGATTCGGAATCGTGAAAGCTTTTCCAATCTGTGTGCCTATCCAGGGAGGTGTTTCGGTTATTGATAGGATGGGCCTTTAGAAAGAATACAATGTACCGTTTTGGTGTTAACCGTGGTTGTATTACAGGTGTCTTCACAGTCAGACCCAGGCGCAGGAATGGCGTCGAACGCGTCGTGTCCTTCGTTGCGCATTGCACGATTCGATCACAGAGAGACTGAGCAGTTGAAATTAGTGGAGTCAATTTTTTGACTTTGTAGAGGGAACACAACTGGACGGAAAATAGGGGGCGGGCAAAGGGATGAACGGTGGTGGGAGGGTCCGAACCACCAGCACAGCCCCCATCACGCGAAACCTGAATGTTTATCTGCCGTGCTTCGTGAGGCTAGCAAGCGCCGGGGAGAGACATTTTCAATGCCCACCTTGAATTTTACAACACTCGGTAGAAGTCCGGATGACCGAGCTGAGGCGATGCCGCCTCAGTCTTATTCCTTTTTGCGCAGGTTCGCGCAAGCGGTCGTTGGTACCATCAGTACGGAAAGTGCCGCCAGAATCGAGTCAATCTATTGCATGAAAGGATCTTTTTAGAGTGCAATACACGTTAAATTGGTGCTTGGCTATTATCCAACCTTCTAATCCATGCTTGGTCACGCCCGGAACATGCCGCCGCTGCCCCAGACACGCACTACCCAGCCATTCCCACAATCAAACAAGACCAACGAAAGTGACTTTGATCAATGCCAGTACACGCATAATTTTCCAGATTGAGTGTACCCCTTGTATCTCGCTCGATCGTCTCTGCCAAAGTACAACCTTGTCCAAACAGGGCGCCAAACGAGAGGCGAGTGTCGAGCCGAGAGACCTAGGTAGGCTAGGTCCGGACCACCGATTATTACAACCAAGGCGAATTTCACCTGGGACCACGTAACTCATACTACGTTCGTCGATGATGGAAGCAGGGAAAGAGTGGAAGGGGCCACACCATGAGCGCAATGGGACCCGGGGGGGAATAGGGGTAGGCTGTGGGAAAATAGAGTTGGAATTTTGTGACAAGTTCCTTCTAACTACCACTACCCCCGAGAACCCTGAGCGAGTTTCTTCGCCCTCGATCCACCAACTTACCGGTAGATTCTCCCTTCTTGCATCACTGTACCTTGACTCTGCTTCCGATTCGAGCTTGTTATCATGCACCCTGTCCCCCGTCTTCCTCGCCGAGTGCCCGGGACGTGGTTCATGTCCGCTGTGTTGGTTCTGCTCACGCTATTCATCCAAACCGGATATGTAAGTTCTTCGTATCGCCTTTCTCTTCCTTCTTCCCCCCGAACTTGCTTCGATGTCCATGGTCCGCTGACTACTACTGCTCGCTGTTGTGTGTCGGAATCCAGACCGGTTCGCAAACCCCGCCCGCCACCGCCGCTTTCTCGCTTACCGTCCTCATTCGACTCGCCATCGCTACGCGTGTAGTCGCAAGTCCTGTCAGATCTGCCTCACTCGTAGTATCGTTCTCCGGCACCATCATCCTTCATGGAATTGTGAGTACCTTTCCTTTCGCCCACGCTGACGCCCTCGTCAAAGTTCAAACGCTGACCGATATCCACTGTTGCCCAACAGACCCTATTCTCTTCGCTGAAGCGTGTCAGCGGCACACTCGTCGACCTTCAGCGTTTCACCTTCTCCCAAGCTCGGACTGCGTCAGCCAAGGTCCTCAAGACCATCTGCGTCGTGGTCAAGGTAACACCCACTCCCATCCCAGACTCTGTACGTTTCCCTTTCCTCCGTGACTCTTATCATAGTCGTTATTTACTAATACGTGTGTGCTAGGTGCTCTTTCCCGCTCAACTCAAGTCCGAACCCCAATTGCTCGAGGAAGGGCTTCTTGCGCAAGAAGAGACTTTCTCTTCCCCTCAAACACACGAGCAGTTCGACCTTCCGCTATACTCCTCAGTTCTAGTCGACAATACCAACGCCGCAGCGTCCACAGCGTCTTGTGCGGCGGTTTCTGCTTGTCCACCCTTCTCCTCGAACGTCGTCGCCTCTCCCACAGACGACGGCAACAAGATCACGTCCAACCGGCTGGGTCTCGCCCCGGCTCTCTCGATAAACTTAACCGCAGCAACCGATGCTGATACAGCCGGACAGTCAACGTGAGGTGTCCGATTTCACGTCGACGAAGTGTTAGACTGACAGAAGCCTGTTTCACAGCGTCGTGTTGGCGGCGCTCCCCAATCCGCCTGGCAGTGGTGTGCTAACTGATCAAGTCGAGTAGGTCCCTTCTTCTACTCTATATAAACCATGTTATTACGTGGATTAGACTGAGCTAACATAATTTTTCTCTTTCACTTTCAAGACCAGATGTCTTCGCAAAGATAGTACTGCTTCCAAAGCGGTCCAGGAAACTCGCTCTGAAAGGTTTCAAAGGCATCAACCTTGGCCGCGCCACTCTGCCACACATTACCATTCAGGAAAAACTCCCTCCTCGTTCTCTCCCCTTTTCCCCCCCCTGCCACCACCTCTCCAAGCGATGCTATCTCCAGCGCCACGTTGCCGTCGAACTCGAATTCATCTTCCAAAGTCACTGCTACAACCCCCGGCTCGGTGCAAATCGACCTCCCTTCCCGCTTTGGACGTGAAGCTCCCCGCGACGCTATGCGTTTCGCGCGAGCCAGGACTACCCTCCTCGTCCCACCTCAAATCGTCATCAACGGGGGTTTCTTGGATTCCTCGCTCTCCTTGCCTGACTCGCCAAACGCGGATCCATCCACCACCGCTTCGCTTGCTCCATCCACCTCGACTCGGCAAACTCCCCTTACAACGCCTGGCTCAAGCGTGCCCGACCTCAAGTCCGACGTCGAGGGGAAGATCGGTGCCGGTACTCCCAACCCCATCCCAAGCAGCACCACGGTCAAGCTTGGCTCAGTGAAAACCCGCTTGCAGAATGCAATTAAAGCGGTCGAGCCAAGTCTCGTTTTCCAACTTCGAATACATCACGATCTGACGATGACGAGGAAGGCGAAGTAGTCGAGAGGGGATACGACTGGAAGTGGGCCAAGAGAGAAGGGAAACGACCTGCCCCCCCACCGCCGCACTCTGACGAGACGGACAGCAAGGAGGAAGAAGACGTTGACGAAGAGGGATTCTCGAAGAAGGAACAGGAGAAAGCGATGGCCGACCTCCCCAGCCTCTACCCAAGGAGGCTACTCCTGCCAAAGCAAAAGTCCTTCCTCGCTTGACGAAGTTCTTCAAAAAGATTATCTCGCGCAACCCGTTCGAGAGTCGAGGCGGAGCCGTCGACGTAGCTCATTGAACGGAGGAGAGTAAAAGCCTAACGTGCACCCAAAGCCTTCACTTGCCGCGGAGCTTTGGTTTAGATGAATGGTTGCTTGACGTTTGTCTTTCGGTTTCGGTTTTCTTTGTACTTTATTACTTCTCTTTCAATTCTCGAGTTGGTTCTGCTGCTTGTGGACTTGATTCGATATTTACATGGAGGCTCGTACTTGTGATCTATTCGACGAACACCCGACACCGTCTCTGAGCCTACTTAAATCGAGGGACCTCCTAGACTCGTAATGGTTCTATACCTAAGCTGTGTGTCGGAAAACCTTGGTTTACCTAATACTGCATTTAAATGCATTTTACACCTGAAAGGTCCGGCTTGCGTAATATCGCATTCTAAGCAGGGTGACGTCTTGTCAGGGGAACCCTGACCTGAAACAGAGGATCGATGTGCCTTGCAATGACACCCTTCCCTTTTTGAGCATTTTAAGGCCATATAATGCTAAAATGTGCTTCGGCAATGTATCCTCCAGACTGTACCGCATCCCCTCAGCTTTTGTTTGTTGATCACAATATCGATATTCCAAATGCAAGAGTATATTATATTTATATACATATTATGTATCCCAAACTACATATACTTCGGTCACAGGTACAGGAAATCGTGCACAATTTCTATGGAAAGGTATGTGATCACCAGCTCGGCTCGATTATAGAATTGTAGTAATCCTTCGCACGGATCTCCATATCGTCAGCACTTACTTTAATGCTGTACCGCCTACCTTAATGGACGTCTGGAGCGAGAAAGGACACGCCTATTTATGCTGAGGGAAGAAGCCGGGCTCTGCCGATGGCCGCCTGTGCGGATTCCGGAACCTCCCGTCCT
>WSTY01001172.1:0-11905 GCA_019633465.1 Tulasnella sp. 417
AAAACCGTCTCTCGTAGAGATGCAATACAGTTAATCTCACTTCACTTCGCATTACATATATCAAATACATCATTGCCCTGTAACTCTGTATAGTAGGACAGGGTGCGGGAGAGAAGCTTGTTTCGGCAGCTCGGTCGCCGGATTGTGCTGGCGTCAGAGGCGCCTACCCCGTTGCGATTGCTCGCATCGGCCGTCAGAGGCGATAGTTAACTAGCTTGCCATTTTGATTCTACGCACCGAGAGTCGCGGTCTGAGTATAATCGTCTGCGCCGCTGGTGCGCAGGGTGGCCTGAGTCGACGGCGAGGGAGCGTAACCCTCGAGGTTTTCTGTTCGCCCGACATTACACTCCTGCCTCGTGTTTCTCGAGTATCAGGGTCTTCATCGGGTGAAGGCCTTATAAGGAAGGAGAAGTTATCCACTTCCAAACGAGCTCTCAAGAAAGGGAAGAGGTGCAAGAAAAACAATATTGATCAACATCAATACTATTGGGGCATATTTGGGGCTTGTGATTTCTGGGTAGTGCAATTCAGTTCGGCAAATTTCGATCATATGGGGGAAGCTTGGATGCATGTGATTGAGGGTTCCTGATTGATTGAATTAGAACTGAGGATCGTGACATAAATCTTGGCATTGTGGGGGGAAATGGTGGAAGCATGAGGAGGGAATTGGGCTCGAGTCGACAAGCGCTTGACCGGTGTACGTAACTCACCTGGCCGTAATCCTTCGCTTCTTTCAGTTGTCTCCGCCCTCTTTCAATCACCAATCGAGTCTTCGAATTTTGGTTCCTGCCACTCAAGCACCTAAGCGACGTAGTACCCCGGTACACCGCCCCTTCGAGGGGCAAGTGGAGTACAACCCCATGCTTCCTCCGATTTTGGCAGTCGTCTAGTTGTTCCCATCTGTCTACTATCTATCTCACAGCTCGTACCAGCCTCGAGTCTGGCATCTGTACCAGGGACTACTTTGCGAAGGGGGGGGGAGAGGTACTCGACTCCTTTCCCGTCGCATCGTTGCGACGACGATTAGCGGGAGCTTCGACTGGCGGCCAGGGAGGTTGTGGATAAACTCTTCTGGGCAACGCAGTGAGTAGTTATTACCTTGAATACACGTTGCCCATGGCTGATACGATGCGTTTTCAAGGTCGCAGCGGTGTACTACGGGTCCTGGGTGGTGGTGAGGCGACCCGAACTGGCGGCGGGTAGCGTCGTTGTAGTTTGGGGTCTGCACAATCTAATATAGTGTTCGGTCGCACACGTTGACGTAGATGGTCATTTATACGGTTTCCAGTCCACTGCTGGCGGTGCGATGTAGTACTGAAGCTGATCGTGTTCGTCCGTCCCGCGCGAACTCAACTGTGGGAGCTGGGTCGCGAATTTGGGTCCTGACCATCCACATCCCCGCATCCACTCGTCCCTCTTCTTCAAATTATTAAATCAATCAACTCAAGACGATGACGACCATCCACGCGTCGGCCATCTGCTGTAGCGCAAACGGGTCGTCGAGGGCAGCAATTTGGGGAGCAGCCCGAGGCGTTCAGCATGCGCAGCTAGCAGCACTAAACGAACGGAGGTTTTGGTGAGTCCATATCGAGGACCGGGCAGTCGACGCACTGACCGAGCACCTCAGGTTGAAACTCTGAACGCACGTTTCACGGAATCCTTTCGCCGTTCAGGCCCCACCGCCGACGGCCCGACAAAGTTGGCGATGGCAAAGTGAACTTGGCAGCCCCAATTTCACCGACATCCTCCCCCCTGCCCTCTCACGGCCCACCGCAGCCCAACCAATTGACTCTATAGCTCGACACTAGGAAGTGGTGACAATGCCGGTCCAGCGATGGATCTCCACCACGCCGTCAAGTGTAAAGGTCTCAAGGATTTCTGCGGTCGAGGTTCGTTCCTCCGATCCTGAAACCGGCAACAACACTCGTCGACCACCCGCAACACCAGTGTTCAGTTTCGGAAAGCTTTCGGAGGGACTTGGAGGTGATGTTCTTTGGCGATGGCCGTCGCCAGTCCTATCATCTCAACGGGAATGTCGACGCTGAACGAGCAAACTCGGCTCCACGCCTCCCAAAGGCGAAGAAGGCCCACGTTCTTGGGTGCAACTGGAGAAAAATAGCTCTGTCCCTTCCTCGCTCTCGTCTTTCAGCAGAGGAAGTACAGAGGAACGGGTGCTACTTAACGCGAATACGGATCTCAAGAACACTGAAGTCGTATGTAAAGTTCTGGCGAGTATGATTCGACTCTATGGCGGGCGTACTTAGTCTAATGAGCTGCAGCACTTTCCGCGCCATTGACACCCGCCAGGCGGCTCTGGGTTTGGAAGCACATTGCTCAGGACGGAGCTTCAGTCGGTTGGCAATGCGCTCCAATTAGGTACGAACTTGCTCGAGTGTGATTCACTTGTAGTTGTTTTGCCCGCTCACGACCCATATGCACAGCTAAAGGAGGTTATCCTGCTCCCGGCGTGTTTTACGGGGTGTTTAAGTGGCGGAGAACGCATTGACCGTGGGGCCTGAGCTCCCGAACCTTCAGGAGGCCCTCAGCGTTGAGGCGAGAGAGTAAAAGTATCAGCCGACGCTGATTTGGACTCTGCCGTGTTGACATTAGGCCATTGAGGGAAACTAGCAATCGCCTCCGGATGATAGGCAGAGAATTGCGGATTGGGCTCCTTATCGAAACAGAGCGGTGGGTAACAGACTTTGCTCCCGGGCTTTCTTTCCAAGAATAATGGTGGCATCAGTATGCTGACTTCTCCATTTCTGTTTTCTGAGCTAGGCAGGTACACTGATTCTGAAGTGACTTGGAGCCTATACGTATTCTGGTGGGAAGGGGCGAGTCGGTCAATACATGTTTAGGTGATTAAAAGAAGTATCTATAGCCTTGCTGCAGTACAATAACCATCTACTGCAACAATCCTGATATTCTGGGAAGTTCTTTTGCTTCCTGTGTGAGGAGACCTTCACGTGACTTAGAAAAATTACCACACCTTAACCACCAGGCTCATCCTCTCTACGAAGCCACTCGCCTCTCCCCGTGGGCTCTCCTTCACTCACGCTCGACAGTAGCAACCGAATCGCGCTTAATATCTGAACTCTAGCATCACCCGATTCCTTACCGCTGAGAGTGCGTGCTCAGCATCCGATGCCGTCTGCCAAGAGGCCTGAGGGGGGTGAGCTTCTAGAAATCGCTGAAGGGAACCATACTTAGAAACTCCCTAATATCATTTCGATAGTAGAAAAGTTTAAAGGGAAGAATGGAGAGGAATACGAAAACTTCATTCAGCGCATCCGCGATGTTGCATGGACCGAGGAGAAGCTTCAAGATGGCCTCTGGATGGCCAATTTTGCCTCGCTTCACTACTCCGGAAAAGCACTAAAATGGCATTCTGATCTTTCTTTGGACGTTCGCCAAGACTGGTTCAAGCAGGAGAGAGCGCTCTTGGAGCAGTGGCCACCACCCGACGACGGGGATGGGGAAGCGACGTGAGCAGATTCCACATCTTGAGGTCCTACCAGGTCAAGCGCCCTTATTTACAAACCATTCAAGCATTGTTCCGACTCCTGCAGCTACCCGTGCTGATGCAGCTCAGCGAGACGAACCTTTCGTCACCGTTGTTCTTGCTTTCATTCCGGACAACCAAACCAAGACATACTACGTTGGGAATGTAGACTCGGGTGGAGATTGCAGGCTTTCACGGGATCCGAATTTGGCTCTCCGCTTCCGGTGGGATCGTGAAATGAAGGCTTGCCCGCGAATTCTAGAATGCTGGGTAAGTTCCGGGGACTCTCCCATCCCCAGACCGGGATGGGCGGCGGATGTTAATATGGCACATATAGGCTCCTATCATTGTATTGGACATCTGATGAGCCTTCTGTATCCCCTGGTTCCTCGAGGTCAGCTTCTCTCGAGCTGGTCTGAGCTAGTACTCAAGACTCTTCACTTGTGAAGTTGGGCACGACTCACAGTTGTGGAGCCTGCGACTCTAATTCCAGCTATACGAAAACCCAAAAATGGAAGTAAGGCATTTAGAATTGATCCTCATCAACCGAGCTGGTGTCGCCCCCACCGAACACACTGATTGCCCTGTCGACTGTCGTCGTCATCGTTGACATCGTCGGTTTCTTCAGGTTTTCCCCAGAGGGGTAGGATTGGCATTCGACCAAACGACAAACATTGATGTCATTTTTTGTACCATTAAGAGATTGACCACGGCGCACGGTTGCTAGTTTCGTGGAGTCCACAACCTTGAGGAAGACCTTTCCCTTTTTTTTTTGGTTTTTTTTTTTTCTTTAAATTCGGCGAGGTGGAAATTTGCTCACGCGGTGCACTGGGGACCAGCTTCCTGCTACTGTGGTCAACCAGTGGGTCTCCCAGCCTCCCGTTTGTTAGACGGGCCTAGTGTTCGTATTCAGTTTTCATAGTGTAATTAGGCCGTCTGGATTGGGCTTCGTCTGTCTGAAACGGTCCGAGCGTGACTACTTGGAGGTCGCCGTTTGCCGTGCCTACCCCTCGTGCTCAGGAACACCCCCTAACCGTGCTACCGTTACTCGATCTCCGTTGAATTCACTAGCATCAGAAGCAAGCTCGCAGCGACATAAAAGTACGGCACATATCCCTTAAGCGTCACTCTGGTAACCTTTCTCGTACCTGACACACGCCTGGGGCTTCTCACAATGTCAACCACCCAAGAGAGTGTGTATACATCCCTGCAAGAGAGCTGAACTGTTAACAAACTCACGTCATCTTATAATGCAGTCGACCTTTTTAGGGGAGGTACCTGGGAAGAATGCGGCGCGTTCATCCAACGCATCCGTGCTGCGGCATGGAAGGAAGGGAAGCTCCGAGACCCGGGCTGGACGGCCGACTTTGCGTCGTTACACTTTGCAGGCGACGCTCTCGCATGGTACTGTCGTCTCCCGCCCGATACCCAAGAAGATTGGCCCAAGCTTCAAGCCGCCTTGGCTGAGAAGTGGTCGCCTCCAGGCGGCGACGATCATTCCGAGTAGGCTTACGTCCTTATCTCAAGCAATGGGAGAGCTCACTGGGACCTAGACCACCGAATGTACCAATCGCCGCCGCCGCTCCATCCGTGAAAGTGAGCAACAGGATCGATTACTTGGAGCGCGGAATTCTCAAGGCATTAGTACCTGGGAAAGAAACACTCTACGTCAAGATGGAGCCAGGCGATAAAATCTGCACTCTAACAAACGATGTTGGAAAGGCTCTTCATTTTCGTTTTGACTCGAACTCGAACTCAAAACTCTTCGAACGTGTTGTACGTATGCGCATCCCTTCATCTAAAGCCCAAGCGTTTCAAGACCTTTTTCCCATAATAGGAGAGACTTCCATTTTCGTGGCTGGCAACCCACTGGTATCAGGACATCCCCAATGTGGGTCGGGGTTCAGACCAGTTGAGTTCCTCAAGTCCTCACAGTTTGACCATTGTTGATCACTCTGTATTTAGCTATGGTAGGCTCACGGTACTCGGCTGTGATAGTTTGAAGTCTCCAGTCGGATTCAGTGGCCCTTTCCAGGTTGCCACGTTCAGAATCGCAAATAGCGGCGAAGTAACACTTGTATGGAGGAACGGCACTACAGGTCTGTGACTAGATATCTGATATTGATACAACCCTCCTCACTACATGTTGAATTCCAGAAACTACTCTAGCAGTTTTCACCAGCCTGGATAGGGTAAATTTTGTTGCTGACCGGGATGTATTCCAAGCAAAGTATTCGGGCGAGAAACCGGTTGTACGTTGTCCAAGATCTTTGTTCTATTCATTAGCTCACGGAGTATCTATCAGACGTTATTCATTCAAAAGGTTGAGTGAGAGAATACGTTTCGTCATAATCCAGGTTGTGGTCCACTTGCCGTCATGCCCCCTCCACCGCCGACCACGGTTACTAGGGTTCCTGGAAATCCATTTCTCTCAAAGTGCGATATAGTTAATATTATATTTCCTGGCGTCTTGGGTGTAAAATTGTAGTTCTGTACAGCATGGCTATATTCATGGGCTTCGCGCCAATGCGAAACCTCCATCCAGAACATCCGCGATCGACGTCGCAATTCCTCAAAATGTGTTTCAGAATGTGCATGGCGGAGAGCTCAGATTCTTTGTGCATCTTATGGGGCACCGCAGGCCATTGCATATTTCCAATTAGTAGTAGCAAGTGTGACTATATACACTGTATCAACGCATCGATTTCTAAGTTTGCAGAAATTTGTGATGCCATTGGCACAGGGTGGCCCAACGAGTGAAAGATAGCCACCAAGAGAATCCGTCGAGTGGCATGGGTAAGGAAGTCCCGAAATGGCGTGTGGATAGCACATTGTAATAGTCCCCCGGTATTCCTCATAGCCTTCGATAGGAAAGAAAAAAATATAATCAATCGTCGGGTAAGATAAGATTATTCTCTCTCTAGCCATGTGATTAATTATATCGAACACTCAAGGGGGCAAAGAGGACACAGCGCTCAACCGCGGCTCTTGGATTCGGAGGACGAGACTTGGGCCATCATGGTAAAAGGCGGGACTGGTATTCCAACCTTATGACGTCTCCCAATCCACAACAACATGTGATAGTGTCGGACAAGGGAAGGTCAACAGGTCAGGCCGCCAACACATTCAGTTGGTCTGAATTGAGATGCGAGATGCATCCGGACAGGAAAACATTCGGGGAGGTTTAACGTGTGATCAAGACTGAAAAAAAAAGCTCGGATTTCATCGACCCGCCTGGTGGGCTTCGCGCAGGAGGGGAGAATGTCCCGCAAACTTGACTTGGTCCTGTATTGAGTGACCGCTACCTCGTTGGAACGTTGCTCGAGCGCTCGTGGTTTGAGCGACGCGTCTGTAAGTTAGTAGCGGTTCATTATGCTTCCTGGGCGGGGATGCGGCAGTTTGGCGTAGAATAGCATGTATCAGTTGTATAGAGCCTCACGGATATGGCATATTTTTGAGTAAATTGAGCGCATTTCCATCTATATTCTTAGGTTCGGTAAATCTCTATATAGAACTGTGACCAATCCTTGAAAGACTGTTCAGGCCCCGCATCGTCACCTCCGTTTTGGCCGTTTTATCTCCGCTTACGTCTCCGCCCATTCGGCTACCCGAAATCCGAAATCGCGACCTCCCCTCTACCCGCCCACATGCGACCGTTCCCTGAGTTAAATATTATAACGGCTGTGAGCAATCGTATGTGTCTTCTAGCTTCCGTAGACAAAGACAACGTCGTCACCGACACTTTCGAAGTATCATGCTCGAAGACGAATTTGACGAGATGGAAGGTCTCCGTCCTAATCGCCGCTATGATATACACATGCCACAGGCCTTTCCTCCACCACTCATCGTTCCCACCCGCTGCCGAAAATATTGCTGTAGAGCGGCCTTTGAGCACTATTCAATTGCACTTGATGTCAACAACCCAAGCTGTCCACCGAACTGGTGAGCTGGGGCGATGGTTCTACAGAAAAGCCTTGGGGTATCAGCAACTGACGAGAGCTTCACCAAGCTGAAGATTTCAGAGGAAAGAATGGGGCCGAGTGCGAGACGTTCATTAAGAGTATCCGGCTGGTCGCATGGGAGGAAAGAAAAATCATGGATGGTGAATGGATGGCAAACTTTGCGTCGCTCCATTTCTCCGGAAGGGCATTGAAATGGCACTCCGACCTTCCTTTGGACGTTCGGCAGGACTGGTTTAAGCTGGAGAAAGCCCTTTTGGAAAGATGGTCACCCCCTGAAGACGAGGGCGATAATCAACCCGAGTCAGGGGGCACTCTCACTTTGTCAAAGAGAAGTGTTAGCTAAAACGCTTCCTTTCCTTCAGGAACGCCATCGTCCCAACCCCTGCTGCAGCTTCTTTTCCGCCAATACAATCAAAGAAAAAGTCAGAGACTGGTGTGTTGGAGTTTGTTCCCATGAAGGGAAGTAGCGCCACTTCTACCTATATTGCTGTGCCGAACCTACCCGGGTCGACGTGTCGCGGTACCGACACCCTCGGTGATGCCCTACGCGTTCGATTGGGCCGGTATTGTTATCAGGACGCTCGAATCCTTGAGTGGGTTGTAAGCCACCAAGCTAGGTCCATTCTGCCAGTACGAAATTTCCGCTAATAGATTGTTCTGGATTGTTAGCAGGATGGTCGCAGACACAAGTGGCTAGCAATCCATTGGAACCAGGCCAAGCTCCGTTTTGACTCGGGCTCCCATAAGTAAATAGCTGGTCAACCACTCTTCCCTTTCGCATTCCACTGATCATGAGGAGTTTTATTCCTAGTTGGGCGTTGCTCACCTTCGTTGATCCCACCAACCTGACCACTACATTGGCGAGAGGTATCCCCGGACCTTTTGGTATCACTGTTTGGAAATTCTCCTCTGAGGGGTATGTCACGCCCGTGTGGGAAGACGGAAAGAGAGGTGCGTTGTATGGCTCCGTCGCGGTTTCCAAGTTATTCAATTGCAAAGGTCGAACAGTATTCGAGGTGGCATTATTCGAGACTGAGAAACGTAATATTTTTATTGCCGCGAATGCACATGGTCATGAGAAAGCGAATCCTGAACATCGACGAGGCGTGAGTTACTACAAACACCCCGAGTTCCAGGTACTGACAGGCACTGTTGTAGCGTTTAATATTTCGTCTAGTCCCTGAATGAATGAGGAACCTCCGACATTGCTGTGATACATCCGTGACACCCTCATCTCTTTCTATGCACTGTTCTGTTTAGGGGTGAAGGAATTTGATTATGCAGGAAGAGTGATGCGAGGGGAGGTCGTATCGTCGTCGCAACTCGGGCTCCGGTGTGACCAATGTTGCCATTGACGAGTGATATTCGTCCTGAGAGACCACACTTTTTATCCTTACGTCTACCCTGCTGCAAATGCAACATTCTTTGCGCAGAAATGAGGCGGCGCGAAGGGAGAAGTAGGGAACCAATTATGGAAGAAGTGTATCAGCGTTGACCTCTTTTCACGTGTTTTGGCGATGTGGAAAGAGAGTCCGTTAGCTCTAGTAGATGCAGAAGTCGCCACAGATCATAGAAGCCTCTTGATATCGTAATAATGTCAGGTCAGGTTAGCAAGAGGGGACTAAAATGTGGCGCGGGAGGATCACGCCCAAACCCCTGAAACAGAGTCAAATCTGAACCTTGCCGATTGCCATCGCATCCAAGCTCCCACTGCCGTACCCTCAAACCGGAGCGTTTTTTCCCTCTCAAAGGAATATATAACTCTTATTAAGAGCTACTGATAACTATGGATGATGCTGAAGCCAAGCTCGCCACCTCGGTACGTTCGAAAGCACCAGTCGACCCTTCCCACCGTCAGCATTCGTAACACTAGTCTAATAGGTTGACCCCGATGATCCACTTGATCATCAGGTTATATGCAATGGTTGCACCAAGGTATGCTAGTGATAAAAGCCAGGATGGGGCGACCCAAAGATCACAGTGTGTATCTTCCAGAACATCATTGGCCTTCGATATCAATGCGCCAACTGTCCTTCATCCCCAGAATCATATAATCTCGTGAGTAATCTATACGATCTTCCGTCAGCGTAAAGAAGTAACACAGACTTCTTCAGTGCGAGGAATGCGAGAAGAATTCCTTCACCACGCATCCATTCCCGCACGTCTTCCTCAAATTCAACCGACGAGTAGATCACCCGGTTCGAAAGTCGGAGCCGCTGCTCCCAGTCATGTAAGTCTAAGGCAAGGGGCAATATTTGTAGTGAGTAAGGGGGCTCAATATATACTGTGGGCCTATGTCTCTCTAGATATGAGAGCGACGATACTGGTGCAGTAGAGTCGACCGGTACGTTGAAGCAGGGTCTCCCAGCCATCTGTCTGTCGATCTTCTGATGCAATATTTTATACTAAGGCGATGAACTCGGGTATATTCATCAAATGGTTTTCTGTGACCTCTGCATGACGCCGATCCGCGGGGTCTGGTATCGCTGTGGACACTGTAACATGGACTTGTGTGACACGCACGAGGAAAACCACGACCCGGGTCACGTATTTTTTGCGATCAAGGCCAAGGTATCATTCGATCACCGAACCATAGGACCTCCGCTCACTAATACAACTTTTGTTTTGGTTGGTAGACTTCCTTCACCGCGTTAGAGTATGTTTGAGCCTTTTCTTTAACTCCTCAGCTTACGAAGACTTCACTTTTAGGTCTGTGTGGAATTTTGACAATCCTTCCGAGAATGCCCCCATATTATCGCCCGTTTATAATCCATCGGAATGAAGGGCTTCTTCATAGAAGATGCTTAGTAATAGGAAGGGAATTCGGAGAAAGGTGAAGGTCGCGTCTCTGTTGACCGCACTGTTGAGCACCCTGACGAGGCCTTGTCGATCATTTCCTGATGCCAAATGAACGCAATAAGTCGCTTTATATTCTTATTCATTTTCTCTTGGGGGGGGGGGGCAGATGAGTGGAATCTTCTGGTCACGGAGAGGGGCGTGTGCCCGCGATGAGAGGCGGAAGGCTTGGCCCGATGGTTCAATATGTGAGCCGTCCATGTAAATTGTCGGTGAGAATTAAAGCCAAAAGCAGTAAACGATCCTATTTACATGGCCAAAAGGATGAAGTTGAGTTCGGCGGCTCAGAAATTCATAACGATAGCAGCGCTTGCGCACAAGGTCTTGGGGCACGCATACGCTAGCACTGAAGGAAAATCTCTCAAAAAAAAAAGAATGAAAACAGCCTCCATCGGTACACTACCCCGTTCAGATCTTACTGAAAGAAACCGGCGATTAGCGTGGGGTCATTACTATAAGGACAGTTCATCCATTCCAGCAGCATTCTCAGTTTGAGTCAGGACCTGAGCGCCTTGCGTAATGTTGAATATACTGGCTGCCATTGGAGTGTATGCCGACCAATTAAGTGATAATTTTCGACAAGCGTCGCCCCTAGTAGCCGGCCTAGCGGCTTACCGTCCCTCTAAATCTAAACGAGGTACCCTCTCGCTGCCGAATCCCGATGTGGTTACATAGTGTTAAACCTTATTGCTCTTAAGGTCGCTCACAGGGCCTCCGAATGGAAGACTCAGAAAAGAAAGGAGCCGCAGCGAAGATGTAATGCGTCGTTTTGGAACTAAGGTGAGCGGTGGAGTACTTAACCTCACCACAGTACACTTCTGAGAACCGCGCCGGAGAACCAATCCTGCCCTTTGAAAGGGACTTCATGGTCCCCTGAAGCTTCTTTCTATGTGACTAGATTCGATAGATTAGATACTCCTGACGACTTTCACTCGCAAACACCGGTATCGAGTCGCGGCACGGGGAGGGGACGGGCAGCAGAAAGGCGATGAACTATAGACTTCGACCCGTCAGAATGGGATGACACGGGCGCTCATCCTATGCGCTTTCTAGAAGGTGCTAGAGCCAACGGCGGATATCACACCAGAAAGACAAACTCTGAGACTGGGATCTCTTCTGTTCAGGGCCTGATTTGGATCAGGCCGGAAAGAAGCGGTGGTCTTATGCCAGATCTGGGGGGACGGAACCTATCATCTGTAGTAAGGCAGGAACCAAATGAATAGATTTGGGCGCCGGCCGTCAGTACATTCAATTGCTCCGAACTTAGACGCGAGATACGTCCCGGCAAGGAAAATATTTGGGGAGGCTTGCGTGTTATCAAGACCAAAACGGAATGAATTGAAAGTCGATACGTCAGAGGCGGCTGAAGATCGGTTGAGGCCAAGCACAGACGTATATAAGACCACCACTTCGACCAGTTTCTCCATCCCCATCACCTCTCATCCATCCCTCGCCTCTCCACCTCCTCCTCCCTTCCACTCTAATCTCCTCTCAACTCTCACCACCACTTCCTGCCACTTCAAGTGGTGTAGTGTCACCTTACTACTCCGCCGTGTCTTCGAACCCTCGTTGATGCGTCGAAGTA
>WSTY01001173.1:0-11900 GCA_019633465.1 Tulasnella sp. 417
GGGCATTTTCTCGCGTATGCTACGCAGCATCATTCAGTCTCTCACGGTGGTGGCGCTCCGTAGAGTCAAGCAATCTTCGTTAAATGCTTGGATGCAGGATGAGCATATTTGCGGGGTGAGAGGTAACAGTGCATTGAACTTGAATGCACTGCTACTTTGCGTTAGCATTGAGGTCACATCTCACGGGGTGCCCTCAGAATGCAGTCTCTCTTCCTTTCACGCCATTGTAGAATGCACGTTTTGTGAGTTTCACGGGACGGTATTCTACAGAACAATCATGTACGGCTGCGAACAAGGCACCAGTGACGGACCGGGCCTTGATGGTCCGGCACGGGCATCCTCGACCTCAACTGGGAGGAGCGACGGAGGATCGAGAGACCCTTGAGATCGAAGAGGAGAAAGGGGTTCGTCCATAGCAAGAAGATCTTCCTCGCTTCCTCTAGGGATTTGGGATTCCGAGTACTTTGGACTGATTCAAGGAGGAAGAGAAGGGAGGGCACCTGCATGTAAGTAATCACCACGGCCCGGAATGTCGCAGAAAAGAGTACGGACGGAAGACCTTGAGCTGAGGGTCAATGGAAAGTGGTCGACCATAAAGTCGATGGTGTGACGCATCTCGACCATGGCGGTGTGAGCTTTCACAGAGGCGAAAGGATATAGGTGACATAAGCTTATGACTGACACGCTTGATCCAGGAAGCATACAGTGTGGGACGGGGATTCACGACAAATCCCACGGCTCACTTTGGGTTGCCTAAGGCTTCTCCACTTCTCAGCTATTTCCTCTAGGACTTTCTGTATATAGTTTCTTTCTGAGAAATGTAACCATTGGCTGGAGTACTTTCTCAAATTACATGTTCAGTACTGGGTGTCGGCCGAATTTGGCCACGTTCGATTACGTAAACCAGGGTCCTACCTTTTTTGACGAACTCATCGTTCCCGTTTCAAGCAAATGCCTCGAAGAAAGCGCAACAATGGACGCATTAGGCCGCGCGACTCCACCGGTCACTTTGTTTCAGCTTATGACTCTGATTTGGAGGATGATTGGGGTTCAGATCAAAGCACGGAATCTGCCAGCGAGCCCGGCGAAAACCTCCAAGATAGTGATTTTGCCAACGATTCAGAGAACAACAGCTCAATGGAAGAGAGCTCAAGCGATGAAGAAGCGTATTTAGAGCGGGCCAAAGCTACGTTTGGGACACCTGAGACACGGGGCGAGTGTCGGGCAAGGCAGAAGAGCGAAAAATGGGCGGAGGAGCTTCGGCAACGAGCCGTTCGGGCAGCAGAGGCCACCCTGGATGGCCAGATGGACAAGACAGGCATCAAAAGGGGGCCATATCGACAAGGAGGAAGCCTTGCACCTCGCTCCATCCGCAGGAAGGCAAAACAGCTCAGAGGCGAGGCTGAGTTGACCGGTCTACCTGCAACCGCATTGCAGAAGGGATTAGCACGTATCAAATCCCAGGAACGGCAGGAGACGACCAAAAGAAAGCACCAGCTTACACTCAACAGCTTTTTCAAGCGTAATTCCGAGTCAAGCATGCCAGAAGAACCGATAGAAGTCTCCAGTGCCTCCGAATCAGACCCTGAGGCCCACTCCCGGCAGAAGCATCAAAGGTCCATTGCAATCACTTCAGACACGGATATGGTGGACATTGAACTTGAAACCGTAAATCGCGATTCAACAGAACCACCAAATCCAGGTGAACAAGGGGGAAACAGCACGGGGGTGGATGACTCGGCCCAAACCTGCCGCAGTCCAGGAGATGAACTTGAAGACCCGCTTTCTGCTTCGGAAAGCGTTGGCTCAGACAAAAGGTGGACAAATGATGACTCTGAAAAGTTGGAGACACAAGAATTAGAAGACAACAAGGTTGCAGAGTGGGTGGATGTCGTGATTGAGGAGTCATCCCAGCAGCTTTCATGGCGAGAACTGGAAGTGTTGGCTGAAGAAGGGCTTCAAAAGGCCCGAAAAAGGCAGGATTACTCTTCAGAAGTCCTTTTCGCGGCGCTATCAGACTTCTACGCTTGGGTCGGTCGCCAAGGTCGTGGTGCAGCGGCCTTGCGAGCAGCTCGAGCCCGCCGGCGCGGTCCGGCATTTGCGTGAGTGCTCTGCAGCCAGGCCCGCCATTTCGAGCGAACCAACTCCCTCAAACCTAGTCTTAGAGGCAAGAAAAGTCGAGGGAGATCTCTTCTGGACCATGAGGACATCTCTCTTGGGATTCAAAGATGGCTCCGGACTTTGAAGCCCGGCGAGGTAAATGGGACATTCTAGAAATGTAAAATCAGTACTGAGAATACTTCAAAACAGGTTACTCCCCTTCTCCTACAAAGACAAGTTAATGGGGTCCTTCTTCCATCGCTGGAGCCCGGAAGCGTTGAGAAGACGCATCTGAGTCTGCGGGGTGCACGCCGCTGGCTGTATCGACTGGGATATTGAAGATCAAGACACAAGAAAGGAGTATATTGGGACGGTCATGAAAGGCCAGATGTACAAGAGAGGCGGACCGAGTTTCTGAAGGAAATGCTGTCATTTGAAAGGTCCGTGTGGCTGTGGGAGGTCAACACACGTTGCATTTGAAATTGACACATGTGACCCTGGATTAAGACTCACAACAGTTTATGGTGACGGCGATAAAATGGAAGCAATACCACCGTCATTGGGCCCCGGAGAGGTTGAACATATCATCGTATTTCATGATGAAAGCTCTTTCCACGCAAATGATCACCAGAGCGAGTACTGGCTTAAACCTGGAGAGCTTATGGTGTCAGACTTTATTATTGAAGAGACCGGGCATATTGTACTCACCGAGGAGCTTCGGAAGGCACAGCTGTCCCTACCCGAAAGCGAGCAGCTCCCAGACCATGCCCGGATAGTCATTTGTCCCACAAGCAAGGCTACCAGAGACTCTTACTGGAATATGGAACAGATGATTGCTCAGGTATGTTCAATGTATTTACAGTGGTAATTTCCGTGATCGAGACTGATGGAATGGTAACTTCACGGCCCACATGACAATCGCCCCCTAGCTCAAGACCGTGCTACGGATGCTCAAAGCTCTGTATCCTAACAAAAAATATGTTTTCATATTTGACAACTCATCCGCTCATAATTCGCTTGCAAGGGATGCATTGACGGTCACGAAAATGAATGTGAACCCCGGCGGCAAACAGGCACACATGCACAACACTGTTATCCCTGAGACCAACCCGCATGGATTTGGAGGCCAATCTCAGTCAATGCAGTTTCCCAAGGAGCTACCCCAAAATGACAAGTATTTCAAATACGCTGGCCAGCCAAAGGGGATGCGGGTGATCCTTGAAGAGCGGGGTTTGGTCGGGCCCTCCACAAAAATCGTCGGTGTCTGCAAAGACTGCAAAGTGTCACGATCCCGGAAACCCCAAATTGAAGGGCTGAGTCCAGCTGAAGAGGCTCTAATTGAGGATGAACATGTGGGAGATGATACAGAGGAAGAGGAGGAAACCTGCCCGAAGGATTGTTGCATGCAACGGATCTTATCACTTCAAGATGATTTTAGGAACGAAAAGTCACTTCTCCAAAAGGTAATTTAGGCCCTCCCTGAATCTCAAGGCCTCGCTGGAAGCTTACATTTGATTGGAAGGTTATTGAGGAGGCAGGTCATGTGTGCCTTTTCCTCCCGAAGTTCCATCCGGAGCTCAACCCCATCGAGATGTATTGGGGATGGGCCAAACGATATTTCAGGGAAAGATCTAATGGTGACTTCCGCACTGCCCTCAAGCTCGTGCACGAGGCTCTCGATGCATGCCCACTGATCACAATCCGGAAGTTTTTCCGGCGAGTCTATCGCTATATGAGTGCATATCGGGAAGGAGCGACAGGCCTGTTAGCCGAGTATGCGGTCAAGCAATACAAATCACATAGAGCAATCACCAAAACAGATCTGATTCAAGCAGAAGAGAAGATGAAGGAACAGGAAGCCAAGGAGCTTGCCAAGGGGAAGGACCTCGCAAGATAGAGAATTGGTGACGAGGAGGCAATTTAGCCACATGATTACATAATCATACCCTTCAACAGGACTCGGCGTTTTTGATTCAGAATAGGGTATATTTACTTAGTAGAAATTGATTTTGATGGCAAAATTCGCAAAATTGAGGGTTGACATGAATCTCCGTCCCACACTGTAAGCCTGACAGGTTAAGGTTAACGTCTGAATCGTAAAAGGCGGCAAGGGCGAGGGCGAGAGCAGAGGCTTGCTGGCCCATCAAGCACTACGGTGCAGGGAGAGCAAAGCTGGCGACGCCCTTGCTGTGAAGCAGGTACGTGTTTTTGGGAAGGGAAGGAGAGAAGAAAGCGCTCAAATGCCCGTGGTGGACGTCTCACTGGAATCGGTCTGAATTGAGACGTGTAGAGCGCAGCGACGTGACAGCTGGGAGTGCTCATCGAAGTGAACAAGGAGCGCTCCACGGAGAAAACAAAGAATGACGACAAGGTTGTGAAGGATTCCGCGCAGTCGGCAGGGATCGCAAGGGATTGGACACACGATGAAAGGCTCGAAGTGGAGTTGTGAAGTTAGAGTGGTGTAGAACGCAAGGGATTATCCGTGCTGGGGGCCTCAGTCAGGACCCTCAGGGTGGTTTTGGAAGGAAGGTGTAGAACAGTGACAAGCGCAGTGTTCCCAACCAGCCTCTTCAGTGTGATGCAAACAACCCGTGAACCTGTGGCCAGCAAAGTCGCCTCACCGCTGTGAGAAGCGAGTTATAACCACCCCAAAAAAAAGAATCAGAGTACATCATAAGCCCTGCTACCAAAGCCTTGTACCACACACGGGCAAATCCGGCAAGGAGCACAGAGCCTGAGGACTCGTCGGTGGGGGTAAACTGCGGACCTGTACCGGACAGGGTTCGAAAAACAAAGTACTAGAACAACCTTGTCACCTCAAAAATCCATAGGACCTTTTGTGGGCGTGATCTCGGGAATGGCCAGAACTGGGGTGATCCCAGAAAATCATGCCCGCAGGAGCAGCAGCCAGTCGCATCTGCTTCTTCGTCATCCCCATCCAACCGAACCAGAGGTCTGGATCGTTATCTATATTAGAACCTGTGTTGCTTCGTGCCCTCAACTCCGCACCGAAGAAGTTTGGTTGTATAAAGGGTCCTCCTCAACCTCTCCAGCCGGTAATCTCCGGTGCTGACAGGAATTCATCGTTCGACCCTTCCATGCGAAAATAGCTTCTGGATGGGATCCTAAACCTTCTAATAAAAGCCTTATTTGAATCAAGTGGCCTCAAATCAACGTGAAGAGCCAATGGGCAATACTAAGTACTGTTTCTGTATGTCAGCTTGCATGTAAGGGATCCCCTATCTGCAACAACTTCAACCATTACCAGAAGCTTGGTTAATATCTTCAGCGTTCAACACGATAGCTTCTTCGGGTTAAGCTCAACCCACTGTACGGCCTCTCTGATTCGACTGTATCATCTGAGGCCATGGCCCCAATTGAGTTTAGGAATACCTCTTTTCACTTTGACAAAGCGGGCAAAGCCGAGTTCCCTCATGCCTGATATATCATCTTCTGTGTCACCTTGCCCTGGCCGGGTCAATGCGATCCTCCTCCTAATGATACAGTACCTTAAATCCACTGTCAAGGAGATAAAAGACTATTTCTTTGTTTGATTCCCCCTACCTGATACATACTGTACGTGGTTCCGGTCAGTGCTGAGCAGCTTTCAAGTGCGATTGGCCCCCCCGAGCACTCAGAACAGTGGCTTTCTTCGGTGGAGTATGTTCAACCCTTGAATCCCCGACTATCTCCAACCCGGTTGTATCGCCCAATCTAGTCGCCCCATGAAGCTTAGGCTTCCCATTGATTGTCAGCCCGTAACTGTGGCGTCGGGGAAAGGCCTTCGCTCGGATATCTATGCACGACAAAAAGCAAAAGCTGAGTTTTCTCGGATGCCTGTTTTCAAGCTAGATTCCTTCCGTGTACGTGATGCAAGCGGGTGTCTCCCTCCTGTCGGTCTTTGTACCCACTGTCACGGCTAGAGCGGACTTTTTCGTGACGTCCAAAGTCGAATCGCAAGCCTCCTCATGCGGGACCTGACTGGATTGGAAGTCTGTTGTTGTGCGTACTATGCCTTGTAATGCATTTTACGTCGAGTAAAGCCAAGCCTTCAGCTTGACTTGATAAGAGGGAGCATGTACATGCTCGGGAGAGACAGCTCCTACTCTAAAATATCCCCGCCCGCCACTACAATGTCAATTGCGTGGATATCAATCGTCGATTAATAGTATTGATTGTTTGATTGCTCAGTTGCGTTGTTTGATTGTGAATGCTGGCAGGAAGGATGTTGGCATGTTACTCGGAGAGAAGAGGACGCTGGCCCGAGGGGGAGATAAATTTACTACAATAATTCCATTGTGTTTAATCATATCTAGTAATTGAACTACTATTTATGCTAAAGCTAATACTCCAAGGGGTAAAAGGAGAAATGCGGGGGCTGTTTCTCCTGGTGGGAAGCACCCTATCCCACTGCCTCCTAATATTCCAGCAAAGGCGGAGCACCATAGTGTCGAAGCAAAATGGGCGCACAGAGCGTAGATAGAGACCGAAAACAAACGAATTTAATAAGCAGAGCCATAGCTCGATTTTGGTGGGGAGGCTTGGGATTTACTTGGCGGTAGCTAGGAATTTACATAGGACTCTTTGTTACTACCTGTTCTAAGTCTGACAACTATCAACTCGGAAGTTGCTACACCCCAGTAATACAACCGACACCTAAAGCTACGAGATCATCCCAAGCCCCTTTTCGACTGATCGAGGGCATGTTGCCCGTTGTTCTCGAAGGTCATAGAGGTCATAATTCCAGTCAACCCGCCGATTAAAATGAGCATAGAGTCGATTAATACCGACATCAGCGTTGCAGGCAATGAACGCAAACTTTTCCTGATGCTTTTGAATGTCCTCCACAAGTTCAATCAGCTCGCTCATATTGTCAGATGTGAGGAGCTTGTACCGGTTCTGATCACTGAGGATGAGCCGTTCCCCATTAGTGCCCCACTCTATCCCATTGATTGTGAAGTCAACTCTCATCTCCAATGGAGCCCAGAGTTGACAACTTGAAATGAAAATCTTGCTCTTCTCTGACTCGGTTAGCTGGATGACGGATGGCCTCTTCCACAGCCATAGCACTATTCTTAAAATGGATGACTCGATCTGGAGATGCTGGGCAAGATCCTCGGCCATTCTCTGCCTCTTGTCAGAGGGTAGTCTCTTGTGGAACACCTTGTCTGATGTCATGTCCAGCACCCGCCACACCACATGGCCAACCAGCTTGTCCTGCACCTGGACCGCCACCTTCTGGTCCACCGCCTGGTCCACCACCTTCTGCACCTGGTCCACCACCTTGCCCACCACCTGGCTGAGGACCTCATCCTGCACCTGGCCTACCAACTTGTCTACTGCCTGGCCCAGCACCTGGTCCACTGCCTGGTCCACCGCCTGGTCCAGCGCCTGGTCCTGCGCCTGGTCCTGCGCCTGGTCCACCGCCTGGTCCACCGCCTGGTCCAGCACCAGCTCCCACACCAGCTCCGCCGCCAGCTCCACCGCCAGCTCCGCCGCCAGCTCCTGCGCCAGCTCCCGCGCCAGCTCCCGCGCCAGCTCCCGTTCCAGCGTCGACCCCAGCTCCGACCCCAGCTCCGACCCCAGCTCCGACCCCAGCTGTGATGACCTCCTCCGTCGCATCACCTTACCTCCGTTTACCTTCCCACGCCACCCTCGTTTCGCCCTCAAGGCTCGATCAACCTTTCAACGCGTCAGCGCCTCATGTCTGCCACCTGTCGTTACACATTCGCTGACTGATTGCCTCATGTTAAACATTCGTTATATTCGTCATTCGCTTACTCATGGACGTTCTAGAATAGTCTTTCGTTTAGTATATAAGCCCAGTGGAATGAGGAGGGTTGTTCCTCATTCCGCCTCTCGTCTACAATCCCAAGTATTCCTTCGACCATCGTGCTAGCGTGAGGACCTCGCCTAGTGATCTCCCTCTGTTTACCATTGCCCACGAAGAGCGCTTTGCTACTCCCTTGCCCAAGTCGTGACATTAGGCGGAATCGCCCAACCAGCAACCCGCTCTAACCAAAGTGAATGCCAGTTTATCGAGCCAAAGCCCCAGTACCCAACAGCTACGCCACTGCCCCCGGAACCACCAGGAAAATCAAAGCCTTCAAAGCCCAACAGAAGTTAGATCTTATCAACTTCATCGAAGAACTCGCAGTCGAGTACCTCCTGTTCGGCGACGACACCCACAGCCCTAGCCCTACCCCCAAACCACGACAAACAGCCCGTCGAAGCCGTACCTCGTCACCAGCCATTCTAGAATGAATCAAAGAAGCTACCCACGGACGGTACTACTACTACCTCGACCTAGTCAACGTCGAAGAGCGTCTCCAGAAAGCCGCCCAAATCATCTTCCCCTACGCTACTTTCGACACCACGGAAGGGCTGTATATCCCCTACGAACCTACCCCAGTCCAAAGAGTCCAGATCGACGATCTCCTCCAAAACTACGAATACGAACTAAGCAAAAACCACTTCTAAGATGAG
Organism: Tulasnella sp. 417; assembly: GCA_019633465.1. Lineage (NCBI taxonomy): Eukaryota > Fungi > Basidiomycota > Agaricomycetes > Cantharellales > Tulasnellaceae > Tulasnella > Tulasnella sp. 417. Next base: position 8,587 of record WSTY01001173.1, read on the forward strand.
CGCCCCAACTCCCGACGTCAGCGCCATGGACGAAACCGCCCTTAAAGTGTTCGTCAAAACCATGTACGACACCATACAAAGCCTAGGAGATGACCTAAGAAAAGCAGAAGCAGAAGTAATCGCGGCAAATGCACGACACAGTAGTCTTCAAGGACAAGTCTCGAGCGCGGTCATGGCCCCAGTAGTCTCGGTAGCCGCCCCCACGGTCAATGTCCAAGGAACCAACGGAACGACTGGAGGAACGGTGAAGGCCCCTAAACCCGAACCGTTCAAAGGGGAAAGAGGAGCCGCCGCAAAATCATTCATCCAAGCCTGCGAGCTTTACTTCCTGCTCCAGCCGACACAATTCACCGATCAAAGGACGAAAGTCCAGTTTGCACTCATGTCGATGCAAGATAAGGCAGCCAGATGGGCTCAACCAATCCTCCAAGAGGTCCTAACGGGAGCAACTACTCCGAGAGTAACGCTCTGGGCCTCCTTCAAAACGGAGTTCGAACAAGCATTCTACGACACAGACGAAAAGCGAACCGCCGCCTTGAAAATGCAAAAATTACACCAGACTGGGTCAACGGCAGTTTACGCGAGCGAGTTCAGGGAACTAGTGGCAATCCTAGGATGGACGGGAGACGCACAGCTCCAGAATACCTTCTACGCAGGACTGAAAGCGCATGTCAAAGACGAACTAGCCAAAGTCGACGAACCCACCTCTCTAGACGACTTGGTAAAAATGGCCATTAAGATCGACAATCGACACTGGGCAAGACAACAGGAAAAGAGGGAAGAAACAACTCACCAACCGACCAAACCTAAAGCACCCCCTCCTAAGGCTTCCCCAGCCCAGTCTAACCCCTCTAATGCGCCCAACGCCTTCCCTCACTCACAACCGGTCCCCATCCAAATCGATGCATCTAAAAAAGGGCCAATCTCCCCAGCAGAGAGGGAATGACGAAGGAAACTCGGTCTATGCTTCTACTGCGGAGAAGAGGGACACCAATCATCAGCTCACCAACTCCCCCGTCGAACCACGATCGCTGCAACAAATCCCTTTAGAACGAAAGAATCACCCAAGAATCCTGCCCCCCTTGTCGATCTCTCGGAGCCCACCTCTACCATCAACGCCGTCAGTAACAACCCCTTCGCAGCATTCCTTGCCGCCTATGCGGCCACCCAAACCGGCCAGCCGGGTTTTCCCCCCAGCGCGAATTGACCGTACCAAGTCGCGCTGAAGTTCTTCGTCATTTGTTAGGCACCACCCATGTATCTAATGTAAACTATGCCAATATGATGCCTATGGATCCTGCCACGCATCTCGTTGTGCCCACTCAAATGACGAACGAACAAGTTACGGCCTCACCCAAAGCAATGATCGATTCGGGCGCCACCTCGAACTTCATCAACCAAACATTTGTCACCCAGAACCGCATTCCCACCCAGAAAAAGTTATTCCCACGTTACCCGGTGGCAGTCGATGGACACTCGCTTGGAACGATCGATCGAGAAGTAAAGACCAAATTGAGAATGGGAGACCACGAAGAAACAATCACCATGGATGTTGCCAACATCGGATCGCACTCAGTGATCCTAGGGAAACCATGGTTGCATCAGCACAATCCGGCGATCGACTGGAGGACTGGTAGGATCACGTTCCACGATGCCTACTGTTCCAATGTATGCCTCTGCACCCAAGCCGACGTCTTCGCCCAAACGGGAGATGAGGAAGAGAGCGCAGAAGTTCCAACCGAAGACGACATTGCAGGCACCAATATCGATGGAGATGTCATTGCGGGAACGAGTATATCGGCCAAGATAGCAGCAGAACACGTCGCGGACGAAAAAACAGTAGAGGAGTTAATACCTGACGAACTCCACGAATTCCTCGACGTGTTCCAAGAGCCCAAGTACCCATCGGGGTTACCACCGCACCGAGAATACGATTGCAAAATCAAACTCATACCAGGAACGCAGCTTCCGAAACCAGGCAAACTGTATCAGTCCTCACCAGCAGAAAACGAAGAATTAAAGAAGTGGCTGGACGAGATGTTAAAAAATGGATTCATCCGAGAATCTCGGTCAGCGGTCGCCTCCCCCTGCTTCTTTGTCGGCAAAAAAGACGGAAAGAAAAGATTGGTCATTGACTACCGAGCCCTAAACGATATCACGAAACCCGATCAAGGACCTATCCCACTAGGGGCAGAGTTAATCGACCTTCTTGCCGGGAAGGATTGTTTCTCACCCCTTGACCTGAAAAGCGGTTACCACCTCATCCGAATCGCCAAGGGAGATGAATGGAAAACGGCATTCAAGACCAAGTATGGATTATTCGAATGGACGGTCATGCCGTTTGGACTCAAAAACGCCCCAGCAGTCTTCCAACGATTCATCAACCATGTCCTCCACGACCTGCTTGACGAGTCGGTAGTCGATTACCTCGACGATATAATGGTCGCTACCAAAGGAAAGGAGGCTAATCTGGAAGTGCTGAAAGAAGTCCTGAAACGACTCAGAAGGAACTATCTGTTCTGCAATGCCAAGAAATGCAAGTTCTTTGTAGAGGAAACGGAATACTTAGGGCTCTGGGTCAGCAAAGATGGAATTTCAATGGACAAGTACAAGGTGGAAGCAGTACGAGACTGGCCGGTCCCAAAAAACGTTAAGGATATTCAGACATTCCTGGGCTTCGCGAACTTCTATCGACGGTTTATCAAGGATTTCGCAAAACTCTCTCAACCAATAACCAACCTGCTTAGGAAAGAAGTCGATTGGGACTGGAGCGAAGGATGCCAGCAAGCGTTCGATGCCCTAAAAAAGAAATTCATCTCGGCTCCGGTGCTGGTTCATCACGATCCGAATAAGGAATCAAAACTGGAAACGGATGCATCGGGATATGCTTACGGAGCGGTCCTATCCCAAACAGCAGAAGATGGAAAGACGCACCCGGTAGCCTACATGTCGAAATCAATGACGCCAGCCGAACGACGGTACGACATTTACGACAAAGAAATGCTGGCAATCGTCAGAGCCCTCAAATACTGGAGACACTATCTCGAAGGGGCAAAATTCCCAACGAGAATCTTGACGGACCACAAAAACCTGGAATATTTCAAAAAAGCTCAAACGCTAAATCACCGACAACATCGTTGGCTCCAGGATCTTTCTCGATTCGACTTCACGATCTCCTACAGACCGGGCAGTAAAAGTGGCAAACCAGACGCTCTCTCTCGAAGACCGGACCACTACCCTGAAGAGGGGGCAGAAGAACCGTCCCTGACGCTTCTACCACCGTCGAAATTCGTGGAACTCTGCACCCTGGAAGA
>WSTY01001175.1:0-11876 GCA_019633465.1 Tulasnella sp. 417
AGTGTTTGCTTCTCCCCCAATGGGAAGCTTCTTGCATCTGGATCATATGCCCACGGAATCTGGTTGTGGGATGTTGAAACTGGGGCACCAATTGGAAACCTTCTTGAAGGTCAGAGTGTTTGCTTCTCCCCAAATGGGAAGCTCTTTGCATCTGTAATCTATCACGAACGTATCCAGTTGTGGGATGTTGAAACTGGGGCACCAATTGGAAAACCTCTCATAGGTCACACTGACCTAGTCCATAGCATTTGCTTCTCCCCAAATGGAAAGCTCCTTGCATCTGGATCACATGACGAGACAATCCGGTTGTGGGATGTTGAAACTGGGGCACCAATTGGAGAGCCTCTCAGAGGTCACACCAGCCATAATGTCATGGGTGTTCATTTCTCCCCCAACAGCAAGTACCTCATCTCAAAATCTCCACTCAACATCATTCAACTGTGGGATGCTGAGACAAGAGTTCCTATCACATGCCCTCCTGAATTGCACCACAATATACATAACATCACTAACCCCACCTCACATGGTAAGCTCAGTTTCATCATGCCTGTTGTTTAAAATTCTTATTCAATGCTTTGCTCATCCAATTTCATGTAACTTACTGCCTATTACAGGCCACACCCACAAACATTTATTGCAGGAATTTGCCTTTGTCCCTCTTGGTGCAAGAGGGCAATGGGTGACACATCTGTCCAACAACCTCTTCTGGCTTCCCTCACAATACTGGCGTTCAACACCTCAGATCCTGCTTTCTCATGGGCGGCTGGTCTTCATCGTAGGAGAATATGTGCTATTTTCAGATGTGTCCTCTTTGCTTAATTTCTAATCTAGTTTCACTATGCATTCTGATAACGGATCACCCAGTTAGGGTTGAGCTTTCTCCTAGTCACGGTTATCCAGCATCTCATATTAGCTCTTGAATTTTCTACATGTCCTGGACGATCTCAGTCTCATCTGTATTTACGGCATAAAAGAGGCTGTCTCGTGATATCAAACCGCTGGGTACCGGTCCACGGCTCTCAGTCTCTGCCAACTAGGTGTCATTATTGCCTAGGAGTAAGGTCAGATGTCAATTTCTTCCCATCATCTTGCGTTTTGCTGGTAGTCTCGCTCAAATTGCCTCCTTCCCTTGCCGCTATTTATTAGTTATATAACATCTCTCTGCTACAGCGGGCCCGGCTGAAGGTAAACCTCTACCACTACTTACATAGTAACATGCAGGTGTTGCTAATGACCCACCTCATGATGCTCACGGCTTGAATGTCTTACCGTTCTGTTCCGCTCTTTGCATCAAATAGTTCATCCGCCCTCACCACCCCTTTTTCCACACACCAGCTCACCAGACTTTTAAGAAAGGTTCAGCCGAATGTCAGTGCATCTACCATTCACCAAAGCGGCTGGGGTGGATCAGAGGATCTAGGTGCTGTATCTAGAAAGCGCCCTCCTGAATGCATCGTGACTCGACACTCTCACCATACCTATGCTCGAGCTCGAGGGTAAGGGAAAGGGGGAGCCGCGACGTTATCGAGCAAACGCTGCACTATCTTTTCGCTTCCATTTTATCATATCCTAACAAAAAGGTGACATGGATATGTTCGACAGTTGCTGAGGTTATTAGTAGGGTTGTATTCCGTTTCGCACACCGGTTATTCCCCGATCCGCAACTGTCAGGTGATCAATTTCGGTTGCAGCGAGGGCAACCGACATGCCGCACGCTTCGTTCCCTTCAACAATCCGCCGAGATGACCACCCTTCAGTCTTCATCTGCTGTTGCTCCTCCTCCAGCCGTTCCGCTGTTGGTATCTTCAGGATATCCTCCCGAAGGCTCGCTGTTCCATATGTCGAGCCGCGGTTGCGTCTGGAGGAGCCAACCTATGAAGCACACAGTCAGGCTGCGATGCCGAAACCTGCGCTTTGTCAGACAATGAAAACGACCTGCCTTTATGGTAAAAAAGTCGTCTCACTGTACGTCCATCAGGAAATGGGGAGCCAACAGGTAAGCGCGCTGGACTGTGTCCTGCAATAGGGCAAGGCTCATCGAGGTCATCCAGCGGACATGGCCCTTAAACGCGGGGGTTAGCTATATTGTAGGAGTGAGCCGAGTACGAGAAACCGACTTGGCATCTGCGAGGAAGGAGCGAACCTATTGAGGAAGCAGCCCTGTCAACATAGGATATGGGGGTTACGGAGGTAGAGCCAGTGCCTTTCGTGGTGACAGCCAGAATGATTGCATGTGGTTGCACCAACCTGGTGAGCCCACCTCCGTCGCTTTAGCGACGTCCTATCAAAGAGGAGGCTTCAGTTTTGTCTCTTAGAGATGCATAGGACGTAGCTCTCACCTTGTCCCTCAGCTTTTTCTCAACTTCAGTCCCAAATGCCATCAATGAGTCGTACAATTCGCGATCAGTAGACGTATGGACAGCGAAGCGCCCATCCGAAGCAGGATAGCATCCACTCGAAACCTCGTTCCTTAATGCCGTCGTTGGTTCCAATATCATGGAGATTGCGCTTCGGACCACTAACCAACAGGAGCGGTCGTTCGAGGGATTGGTGGAGAGGTTCCTTATGACGTCCCGGAGCCTAAGTGCGGATCAGGATGACAACAGCACCGACCGCACGATTTCTGCTCAGCATTACAGAACTCCGACTAGGTTGTAAGGAGTTAATGCTCGACGAAGAGATTCTCAACCCCAAGTAGGATAGGTCCATGTCATATTATAGCATCTTGCACTCGCGAAGACTGGCATGAATGAGAGTTCAAAACACCAAAGAGCTGAGATTGCAAAACATGCGAGGCGCTTTCGCTCCGACGGGCGCAATGACATCCCGTGCCTTGCGCAATGAGGTTTCCAATCCGCTGGAGATAATGATGGAAAGGGGTGGCCGTAATGTTCTCGACGACGGGGTACGTGACTATCCAGAACGGTATTAACCCCATGTAATTGAGAATAGGGCCGACGTTTCAAATCTGTCGTTTGAGGAGGGGGTCGGAGCCACCTAGACTGTCGAGCCACCGGCATTCCCTCTGGTCCATTCATTCCGGTGGTTTGTCAGATGGTTGTATTGTGATTCTTTGGTAAGACCCGCGGTTAGAGCTGGGTTCCTAACAAATGCATTCCCTCGTAAAAACCTTGTTAACCGGATATCGGTCAAGGGTTTCCAAATGCTGTGGAGCACTTTCTTTCGGGTGTTATAATTGGTTGGCGTTCTTCCTGTTTCTGTTGCTGTTGCTGTCGCCATTCGTAAGGCGGGTTGGCCAGAGGTTGCGGGGTCAACTTCTCTCAGGGCTCGAAATTCTGGCTTGGGCCGACCGACTCTGCACTTCCTTCCCACAACGACCTGCATCCCCACCTGATCTCTCGTCGACTATACCTCGCTGCTCGACCAATCTATTTCTTCCCGTCTTTCTTTCTGATACGACGCACCTTTTCCCGGTCGCAGGCGATCCTTTCACCGTGCAAGTTGCCCAACAGTTCCCTTGAACCGAAGCAGTCGGTATTAGAATCAGACCATGGCCCACAACGAGCTGCTAGAGGCACTCAAGCTCCCAGGAGAAGACAAAGCGGAACCATCAAAAAACAAGAGTTTAGAAGACTCTGACAACGACGATTTTGACAACCGTCGAGGAAGCATGTCGTCCACGAGGTCTATCCCGCTCGACGATGGCAAGGATGACCGGCCACAATCCTTCTCTCAATTCGCAGTCCGACAAGCAAGTCCCCCCTTTGCGGCCAGAGATTCGTTCACTCAGGCTCTACGCTCACCGGACACTACCGATACAGAAATGGGGCGCACAACAACCAACGATTTCTATTCTCCTCCCCCTACAACGCGAACGTCGATGTCCTCTGTAGTCCCTTCCCTTTCCCTCACACACCAAGAAGAGGAGAAGAGTGTGGCGCCTACAACACAACCATTCATCGACGAAGACGATGCCGAAGCGTCGCTCCCTGAAGCTATGACATCGACCATCACCCCAGCCGCGTCGTTGAGCACGCCTAGCAGGCCAGCATCGCCGCCACCTCAGCACTCTTCAGCTACCACGTCGCAGCTTAACCGCGCCAGTACTGCATCATCGACATCCTCTCTCGGGAGAAAAGTTCGCCCAGATTCACTCATCGTCAAGCCCGATGGCCCTCTCATTCTCGGTATCGCCTTGGTAGACTTTAACCATTCGGTGAGAGTTTAGGCTTTCCTTCGAGCCGCTTTAGGGTAGCTTACGTATAGACTGCGTAGGTGGGGCCACGTGTCGAGATGGCGCATCCTGCTAGTCTTCTTGACGACAAGGAACTCTGTACAATATTGCCCTTCTTGGCCCTACCAGACGGTGCACATCAAGTAAGCAAAAGACCCTACTTCTTCTATCCTCGCCGCATTGACACGACTTGCTTAACCAGAGGGCGGAGGACTATGCGTACTTTCATTTGACCCTCGAAAACGGTCCAGTAACGTCCGGATCCCATCCCGATACCGTCTTCGGCATCAGCTGCAACAAGCAAATCGCCGCGAGCGACCTTATTGAGAAAGACGCAGATGTGTCACGGTCGACCGTCCAAAAAGCCGTGGTGGTTTTGGCTTCCAAACCCTTGTTCGGCCTCATTCGGTGAGTGCAAGGTGAACTGGCTTCCTTCCGAATAGCGTCGCTTACCTTTGCCCGCTGCAGAGACCGCCTATGCGTCGTCACTAATGCCCTATTCAACCAACGCGACTTCCGGGATACCCACATCCTGATCGACTTTGCCACGACGCTCGAAGGGTCGATCAAAACCCAATTGACGGAGAGCGGGATCTATATGGGTACGTAGATTAGGGTCGTTATTTGCTGCGAGATCTAACTCTTGTCCTTTGCGTATCTAGGAACCAGCCTGTGAGTGAGGTGCCTAGGATGTGATTCCACAGGCTAACAAGGGGCTTCTGTCATAGCCGGGAGCTCATACACAAGTTCCGACAGCGGACCCTAGTTCTGTTAAAGTTGTTAATGCTTCAAAGAAAGGTGACGTTTAATGGTCGAACACCGTTCTGAGCGACAGTCCTCACATCCAAACGCGCCTTTAGATCATGTTCTTTGGGCATCCTGTCGAACGACTCTGCACATACCAATACTCGCTCGTCTCCCTCATCCCTAGTAGGTTCCCTCGGTCACCATTGAATGTCACTCGTCTTGACATTACGCCACTACACTAGACTTGTTGCTCGCTCTAGAAGACACCGCCTCGCCCAACCTCGATCGCAGGTCGAAAGATACAAGCAAACCGACCGAACTGAGAACGAGCGACCGGAATAGCTTGATGAGATATCTTGGATTACCGCTCAATATCTTTGGTAAAGTATGGAAGCAGCCCCCTGCCGACCTGAAGCGACGACCTCTGATCATCCTCCACACCTCAAATAGGACTCGTTCTTCCAGCCATACCTACCCCTCCAACAGGTCGACATGCTCAAGACCCAATCTTGGTTGTGTGGTATGGATTCCATCGCTCAGAGACTTCGAAGCATCGCTGACCGTTGCACTATCATTATGAGGCACAACCAACACCATCGTCACACAGCAGCGTGACAGCCTGCCTGATGTTCTGATCAACGTACGCTGGATATCGCGGATGTTGGATGCGGCCCCGTCTCATAGAACGCCTTTTTCTCAGATCGAGACCAATACATTTGAGTTCAAAGATCCGACAGTCGAACGACTAGCCACTTTGACCCCTGCCGACCGGAAATGGATGGATGATATTGTTCGGGACGTCAACGATGGGTGGAATGAGAGCGACCCTAGTCGCCCTTTGACGATGGAGTTCAAAGGAAGTGATGATTACCTCCGAGCGAAGGTACGTCGCAGGACCGTTCGGCTTCAGGTAACAAAATAATTCACATTCGACCCATACAGTTCGAGGATTATGTTTGTTCTGCGTTGGCATCTGTTAAATACGCCGATTACTTGCTGCAGACCGGGCAAACTGATTTAGGTGCCGTTGGGACGAGTATGTTTCTGCGAGTATTATCAAAACGTTGGACAAGTCACTGACCGTTGCCATTCGACTCGTAGCTGGGGACGAGAATTGTGTTGAGAACTTTGGGGAAGCCTGGATGGCCGCATTCCGCCAGACGCACGCTTACACCGTTTGGAACCAGCAAACCGACCCTGCTCTGTTCGACATATGCGAACCTCGGTAGGCCATTCGTTTCTCCTGCGCGTGCAACCGCTAATTTGACGATGTTTGTAAATCTCTAGGCACCCTTGCGAATCGAAACCAACTGTCATCTCTGATATCGGGTTGCGGCTTGCCGAAGGGCTCCACGAGCTCAAAGTCGCTGAAACCGTGGCCCCCGCAAGAGAAGCTATATCCAACGCCATTTCGGCTGGCTCTTCTGGCTTATTCCGTGCGTTCGAAGGTGTTCGGAGCGAAGTTGCGGCAAGATTGGCTCGACAGCAAACCGCTTCGAGTGGTGTGGCTGCACCCTCCCCGACTTTGGATCCACCCAAAACTCCTGAACTGTCCTCAGATCGCTCAGTATCGCCAGGAACGGCTTCTCGGATGAGTTACCCACCTCAACCAGCCACTTCTTCCGAAACCCCAGCAACGTCAGCTCCAACCACTTCTACCCCAAGACGTGGCATGCGACCCCTCTCGTTGGTTCCTTCAGCAAATACTGCCGCCTCTGCTGCCTCCGTTGCCACCGAAACGGCCACTACCGCCGGTGCAGCTGCTAAGGCGACGATTTCGAGTTGGGGAAGCTTCCTTGCGAAGAAGGCTGCCGAGTACAAGAAAGGGACCGGCTCGCCTGCCACCCCACCAACACCGGACGCAACCAAAACTACTACCGTGCCGCCGACACCACCTCCTGGATCAACCCCGCATACGCCGTCGGCATATCGAAGTCCTCCATTGGGTTTCAAGGGTGCGCTGTGGACATTTGGAGAGCGCGGGGAGCAAGCAGACAAAGATACCAAACCGTCGACTTAAGCCACGCCCTCTCATGCTGGTCGTGCTTTTCGAGGATATTTTCATCTTATTTATTGCACATACTGCATATGTCCACCCACACCGCACTCATACCATATTCTCGACGTAGTCAACTCCCCTGCAATCGAATGGGTTCTAAACTGAGATGCAGAATTTGAGCTCCGATAGCAGACCCAGTGCAACGAGCGAGGTGCAGATAGATCAAGGCATGTCATCCCCACTGAGGATAATCAGCCTTTTGAGTCGCAGAGACGGGGAAGGCGAGGGAAGAGTTGGAGTATATAACTCAGAGTTTACTGAACCGCTCGGCATGGTGTTAATGGTCACGAGCTTGCTGGATCCGTCGATGCGGTGCTGATTAGTGGTCTTAAACGTAGGGGACGCTCGCCTTCACGTCCACGGCGCTCTCAGGGTACTCTGACCCTCGAACTCAGTCAGAGCTACCCTCTTATAAGTGCATGATCTTTGTCCCAGCTGCATTTCCGAGGCTTCATGATCTGAGATTCTCGAGCGTCAGAGACGTTGACTTTGGGGTCGATACTGCTTCAGACTTTGGAAGCTGTTGCACCCGCCTCAAGACTAGTCTGCTTGTTGCACAAGATAGACAGTTATCAAAATACGAGCAACAGTGGAGATACGGATTAAGAGGGTAGACTCTAATTCGTTGGAAAGTCGATCCTTTAAATCTCGACTTGCGGCCCATGCCGCTTGCCAGGTTTCTCCAGGGGATACGGCCTGGTTTAACGAGGTACTTGACTTCAAGAGCTCTCACTTGGCTTTGGGTCGTCAGAGCAGATATGTATCATTTCCAGAGTCATGTAGCGTAATGTTTTGGTTGGACGAGCCTGAAGCCTATACGTATTTATACGTATTCGTTTCGAATGGAATAATCAGTCCATTTGTTCATCGTTGATTTGTAGATAGTTAGGTGATTCTTTTCTACTACTGACCCCAAAATCATCTTTTAGAGTTATTCGCCGGCAAACCGACATCCGCGATTGACGAGGTTAATTTTCCTGGCGAACCTGCGGGAAGGTGTCGTGATTTCGTTCAACGAGTTGTGGAAAAGGGACTTCTTTCAACCATGGCTGGCTGAACTGCTTTGCCTGTGAGACCTGGTTGATGTTGGAAATCGCGACGGAGAATTATAAATTGCTGCATTGCAGTGGCACGCTCTAACCCGTCCTGTGACCTTGCGCCTCGAACCAAAACAACCTACATATGAACTCGGTTCTAGGTAGCTGTACCCAGACGAAATTCTATAATGAATTACCTGGATTTCCATGTTCGATTCTCAGAGATTAGATGTTGAAATCAACTCTTGTTGATAGGCCGACAGGCGGCTTCATTAATTCTGCGCACACTCTGCAGAAGGCCCCACGGTGACCCTGTTTCGCTTAATGGCAGAAAAGAGAATCGACACTGATGTCATCAATTCAATGCCCCAGATGGTATCCGGTACTATCGCGATGTCATCAATTCAATGCCCTAGATGGTATCCGGTACTATCGCGCGGGTGACACCAAGGGCACTCCGCTGCTTAAGAAGTGTATATGCACGAGATTGCTGCTGGGTCACCAAGTATCGAAAAACTGAAATTTCCCATAAGGCTACTGTGACGTGTTGATAACCTTTTGCTCGTCGACTCGTTCCGTACTGAATTGAGACATGCTTGATTTCCTCCATTGCTGCCAGAGCCTTGTTGCCCATCCAAGGAACGGGACTTGAAGTTGGACGGTGACTGTTCGAGAAACCGTTCCTCCCTTCCACCACGGCAAATGCCATCAATTCAAATGAACGTTTCCTCAACTGCACGTTTTCGCGAACACATGGCACGTAACAGGCCCCAGGCGTCAAAAGGACTGTGAGATTTTCATTTGTCCGGCTCAAATATTATACGGTCGGATCGGCGCCGACTTCCAATTGACTCTCACTTCTGCCGGAGTTATTGGTCACGGGTTTACGTTTGAGTTGGTATGTGCTTCAGAAACGTAAATTTCCATTGGACGATGCGGATAACTGCGAGTCGTGCAGTGGCAAGCGGTTGGCGAGTGCTGAAGGTAAGATTTTTGATGAACTTTGATGCATCGTGCCTTCCCACATCTACTTGCGTCTGGCATGGTTTAAGCTGGGGTAGAAGATTGGGGAGATTTGTTCGGAAGAGGCGTGCGGAACGGGGTCGAGCGGAGTTACATAAGCTATATGACGGGACCCTCACAACACGCGATTCGTGCCAGTCTCGGCTCAAACCACGAATCCAGGAAAGAACGAACGTATAAATCTCAATCCCATCCACATCTCATCCGTCCTCTCCTCTCTCTCTTTCGAGTCAACTACACTCTCAAACGTCATGGAAGTCGACGACTCAGGTCCACCACAATCACTTGGTCAGGCATGGCAGCCGGAGCCCCAGACTCAGGCATTCCAGCAGCAGCAGTACCTTGATCCTAACCGAAAGCTCCTGTGAGTCGCTCTTCCCTCAGTGAACGGCTCTGTCGATATTGATCTCGCGCTCTTAATGTAGGGACCTGGTTTTCATCCAAGACTGTACCGGATCTCAGGTTGGTGCAGTTCCGCGGCTCGCAGTCATACCCGCCGCCAACACAGGGGTTCACGTCTCTTTTACCCTCCTTTTACGTCTTTGACGCACCCCAGGGAAGCTATATCGCGTCTGCAACCAAAAACATCGAGGAAATCTACTCGGCCATTCACCAATCGGAGCGTCTCGTCAGCCAGGACGATCTTCGCATTGGCCTAATTGCCTTCAGAGACCATCCACCTCAAGATCATACCTACGTAACCCGTAACTTCGGCTTCTCTTCCGATCCAAAACAAGTGCAAGAACATCTCAAGTCCTTGTACGCTGCTGGAGGAGGAGATGGGCCTGAAGCGGTCACTGCTGCACTCGGCGAGGCTCTAGAAATGGATTGGAGACCGACGGCGAGTAAGATGGTTGTTCTAATCGCGGATGCTCCACCACATGGTATTGGCGAATACGGAGATGGTACGGCGATGGCGATCTAGATTGGAGACTCTTCATCTGACCGGGTTCGCTATGCAGGCTTTTCTGACGGATCTCCGGATGGTGCGGCGAACCACTTTGAGTCTAATGAGGTCGAGCTAACCCTTGCCTAATCTAGGCCGAGACCCTTTGCAAATCGTGCGGCAGATGGCTCAGCGAGGCATAACCTTGGTATGAAGGCCCATCGAAGTCGGATTCACATACATCAGCCTTACACCGCACGATCTGTAGTTTTTCGTTGCATGTGAACCAGCTTTGAGCGGATATCAGGCAAGTTTGCGCGATCGAGCCTCGTGCTGCATCCACTGTGACTGATTCCTTCTACCTTTCCTACCTTTCCAGTATGCAACCGACTTCTATCAAGCAATCACGGGAATTACCTCGGGCCTCATGCTTCCCTTGACCACTGCCAACCTACTCGCGCACGCTATTATCGGCTCAGTCCTCGAAAACCTTGACATGGAACGACTCATCCGGGAAGTCGGTCAGGCGGTGGCGCAACGGATCCTAGGCGGGCAAGAATCCGTCGATGACGTCGCTCGAGAACTTCACGAGAAGCTTCTTTTGAGGAACGAAAGCACGAAAAAGCTGGTGGTTGAGAATATCTATCGGGAGAGCGAGGAAGCGAAACACAACGTTCAAGTATGGCAGAACTCCCCTGATTTGGCAACCGCGCGTCCCCAATTAAAGAAGGTATGGTGCTGGTCACTCTGTTATTGAGCTTTCGAGATACTCAGCCGGCGGGTTTGTTAGGTCCGAGGGCCCAGATTCACGGACAAGTATCTGATGGCGGCTGGCAGTCGTCGTTCCGGATACTCCCCTTACGGTCCCGCACTACCATCCCGTCCACGAGCGTCTCTCGGTTCAGCAGCAGAGGCTATATCTGCGGGTCGCCCAGCAGCCAGCACCACCCTTGCCACACCTCCCTCATCGCCACCAACTGCCGCCACATCACCTTCATCCCGCAAACCCCTTACCGACTTCGCCGCATTCGGATCTCCAACCAAGGGCGGCGTATTCGGCACTGCGGTCCAAGGTAACCCGAGCGCCGGGCTGTTCGGGCGCCCATCTCCTTTCGCTGGTATCCGGGATCGTTCGGCTCCTGTAGGGATGTTCGACGAAGATGATGAGGACAATAACGCGGGCGAATCGGGGAGTCAGAGGATCGAGCTGAGACAAGGGTCGATTTCGTTCGATCAGGTATGTGTTACTATGACCTCGAAGCTTCTTATCATGCAAATCACTGACACTTTCATCCGTTGCAGGCCAAACGAATAGCTCTTCAGAGCGCATGGCGAGGGACCATGTCGTAACTGCACCCCTCGCCCCGCTGGAATGGCTATCGAAAGGTGGTCAAGAAATGAAGGTAAAGTCAGGGCTGTTCAAGCTGTATCGCTCTTTCTGTAACCTGTTTTATGTACTACGCATCGGATCCGTCTGTCTTTGCCTCTATCCTTTCCCGCTAATGTCAAGTCAATATTCCCATGCAATAGCATTGCAAAGTCGTAGAATCTATCTCATGGAAAGTTATGTACGTCCGGTCGAAAGGTCTCCATTGAGTGACGCGCGACCAGCAAACAGTACTGTCAGAGGCAACATGGAATGCATAGTACAAGGAACGAATCCCAAAGAGACTATATGACCTAATCTGTAAGACGAGACTTCTTTTACGTTTTGTTGTTTTTAGCAAGGCAAATCGGGAACGACAGACTACGAGACCTGGAACCCTCGGTACTAACCCCGAGATGAGTTAACAGAAAGCGATGAGTAACAATAAGAGGCAGAGGAAAGGAATAACCCAAGAAATGTGGGAAGATAAGAGCGAGGAACAATAACACAACAGGTAGACGAACGGAAGGTGGACAAAGAAAAAAGAAAACGGCATAGACAAA
>WSTY01001177.1:0-11864 GCA_019633465.1 Tulasnella sp. 417
CCCCAGTCGCCTGCTTCTTCCGCCCCTCGCTCGAGCAGGTTCAATTCTGTGACGGGGAGCTCTCGGACTGACCCTTCAGTTGCTGGTTCCATCGCTCGCCCTCCTTCCTCGCGGTCTGGATGGGACGGTGAGAGCGTCATCAGCGATGCCTGGCCATCGGGAAGGAGTCGCGATCATTACACTAGTCCTCCTCCCTCGGCGTTTACCTACAGCTCGAGCCGAACGGATCCTCAGGGCTATCCGAGCCCCCCACCCTCCGAGGGTCGCGCTCCCACTGCCTGGCGATCCCATGGCATCCAAAGACGACCAAGCGACCTCTCCCTCCGCGCTAACAGTGGAGCTCCACCAGCTCTCGACCCAACTCAGCTGCTCATTCACTCCCTCCTTCAGCAACAATCCACGGCCGCAGCAGCTCCTTTACCTGCACCCCCACCCCAGCCCACGGCGACTCCGGATTTAGCGACAACGCTCTACGCGGCTCTCTTGGCACAACAGACGGCCATGGCTCCACCGGCCCCGTCGATTCAGCAGCCGATCATCCCTCCCCAGCTCGCGGGCAATCTCGACAGCATCATCGCCGCAGCTGCGGCCTACAGCCAGCTCTTGGCCGCTGCGACTGGTGCTGCTCCAGCTCCTGCAACCGCTGCACCAACCCCTGCCCAGCCGGATTTACCGAAACCGCCAAGCGCGCCCGTGACCATTCCGAACCAAGCTGCTCCTCCTCCCTCTGCGAAAGAAAAGGATGATGTAGGGGCGTTGAACAACGCGTTGGCTGGGTATTCCCTTTCGAATCCTTCTACCGCCGCGTCTTCCCCTAGCAGCATCTCGGCGCTGTCCCCTCCCCCGCGACACAAGCAGCTCCGGAAGGGCACGCCCTCGGGGAGCCATGGTCCGACGCCCCCACGCCGGTCGTCCAGCCCGCACGAAGAGCCGAAGCAGCTCGCTGTCGACGAGAACGCCCGGCCCAGGAAGAAGCGGTCGTTCCAGAACCTGATGACCCCACCGGGGACGGACGACGGGCGGAGCAACGTCTCAACCTCGTCCGTGATGCTCGATGCGCACCACCAAGATTTGCTAATCGCGTCGAACATGTCGTTTTCGTCGAGCGTCACGCCTTCTCCTGCGCCCTCGACGTTGACGTTTGCGCAACCTCCGCCACCGGACTTGGTGCAGCCCGTCAAGCACGGTCGGGCTCCCGGCAGGCGACCGTCTCGCGACGAGATGTTCTACCGGTCAACGCCCGCTCCGACGTTAACTCCCTCTGCTTCGTCGAGCAGTCTCTCCCAGGCGAGCGGGTTGCTCGAAACTCCCGTCAACGCGGCCGCCGGTCGGAACAGGAGCAACACCACGTCGCAGGAATCCTTCAGCTCGACTCAGTCCAACGTCAGCGACAGGGACCAAGTCTCAAAGGCCGAAAAGGAGCTGCTCAAGTTGGAAAAGTCGCTTCAATCGTTTAGGACGCTCTCTTCGGAAAACATGCAAAACCAATTTTCCTCCACACCAAGAGCTCCCAGCAGGGCTGCAGAAGCGCCTCGCGATATTATTGCAGCTTCCACCGCTATTACTGCCTCCGCCGATCGAACTCGAATTCTACCGCTCGCGAAGCCGCCTCCACCTTCGAGCTCAGGAGCAGCAGCAGCCTTATCAGCGAACGCGAACCTGCCCGTTGGTCCCAGACGTCCTCGGAAGGCGTCGATAACTTCCGAACCGGATGAAGAGTATTACCGCCGAATGCACATGGCGCTTCCACCGCTTCCCTCGGCTCCGTCGCCAGTTTCACATGCGAACTCGAGCAGCAGCGGTAATAGCAGCACCGCTTCTCCAGCTTCCTTCATGCAATCGCAGAGGACGCCAGCTGCACCGTCTCCCAATTTCTCGACCCGCCCGACCCAGAATGGGCTCGAGAACCCGCCTACCGCTTATGGCCGGCAGCTGCCCCCTGTGCGTGTACCCTCCGCGGAGGCGCTGGCGAGCCGGCAGCCGAACGCGTGGCGGAGCAACGCCGCGGACCTGTCTCCAAGGACGACCGTCATGAGTCCGACGTTGACGGAATTGGATTTCCCTATGCCTCCGACGACGACCACCACGGTCCGGCCTGGCGCTGGTGGCGTGGTTCGACCGACTCAACGAAAAGAATCTCTTATGGCGATGCCGTCGGGCGCGCGACCGAGGCGAGATTACATTTAGAGGCCCTTTTTGAGCCTTCTCTCCTTTTACCCTTCTTTTTTTTTGTCGTGTTTCCTTTTTCTTCTCGCTCCTGTTGTTTTGTTTAGCTTACATAGATCTTTTCTCGTTATTCTCTCTCTCTGTGGATTGGTTGAGACCGGATGCCCTCATTAATTTAATGTAACTTGCACCCAGGGATTCGCTCTTGAAGGAGGTGGCTGGCAAGGACATTGACACCCTCCTTTTGTGTATGTTGCTCTCGACTAAAGACAACCCGGGAAGGGCTCATCATTAGTTACTTGAAGGGGTTTGCGGAGGGGTATCCACACATAGGAACCCTAGGGAGGGCGAACACTAGCAAGGACCGGCACCCTGAAACTACAGAACGACAGAGTTAGACTTTAACGAGGGACATCCCGGTCCCGTCACTATCTTGTGTGAGCAGTAAGAATGTTTCTGTGAATTGAAACAGGGACAAAGCTAATACATAACGTGTTTGGGCAGCATGATGAGTTCGAGGTATCCACATGGCTTGACCTCTTGAGGCAATGTCAGGCAATATCCCCACCACCTCCCATGTCTTCATCGCAGTGAAGCTTTCCCACCCATGATCTGGGAGGCGCCCAACAATCGCCAAGTGCCATCGACGTAGGGGAGCAAGTCGACAGGAACCAGGGCTAGTTGCCCAGAAGGTTGACGCCATGAGATAACTCAGGCTCTGTCCGGTGAGCAGCTGCATATTTTTTTCATTTTGGGAGCAACTTTATTTGGCCATACGACAACCTTCCGAGCTAGGGCCCTCGGAAGGCGCAGGTGGCTAAAAACGGTGGCCATGCATCTCCCACCCCCCTCAAACCGTGTTGTCACCAAAGCTATTGCGAGCCGACAGTCCAATATATGAATCCAAGGTATTATCGGAGGCTCCCCTTCAAGAGATTCCGTTCAGCGCCCAAACTTTGGCGGGAACGAGTTCCGCCTACTACTCGATCCAGCCTGACGGTGGCGGGGTGGCACGATTAAGCCCCCCTACCAGATATCTTTCGGTGATTTTGCTGGCTTGGCAGTCCATGCGCACGTGGGTGCGTATCCAGGAATGTTAGATTCGTTGTTTTGAAGTCGTTGATTTCCCACCCTCGTAAGTTCACTTGTCCCTTCTGTCTGGCCAGTTCCCCTAGTCCCACGACTGTAGTATCCTATCGACATATCCTGCCCCTAGAAAAGTTTCACCAGAAAACCCGAGAGGCATTCGACAATGGCCGAATACATTATCAACAAAGACGAAGCACGTCGACCATCGCCCTCGATAAGCGCCCAGGAGGTCGTTGAAGACCCGATGAAACAACTCAAGATCTGTCCAGTCAGCAGCCACACTCTATGCCACTGACCTGCAGGTTTCCAATACTAACCCTTCGTGAATTGCTCAGAGGAAAGTACTCGAGTCCTTGAGTACCATTCGAATCGAGAAATCCCGAATCCAGCCACTTGCGGATAGTGCGCCAAAGCAAGGCGGGAAAGCGGACGTGCTGGCAGCTATACTCCTTCCAGCACAACCCGGACGTTCTTCAGAGCCTGGTGTTGCGGAATCTGTTGCAGTCAAGAAGCTGAGATTTGATGAATTGACCTGCGATGATAGACTTCTAGCGGTGAGGATTGGGCGGTTCAAATTCCGTTGCATGGGCAAATTTGACGCTTGCGCTTGGTGAACAGTCATTCGCTCACGAGACGAAACTGCTTCAAGATCTATCCCACCCCCACGTCGTTAAGCTTATCGGGTTTGTAGAAGACGTTAAGGAAGGCATCGCCTGGATGATCTTTGCCTGGGAGAAGAATGGCAACCTGCGAGAGTTCGTTCACTCTGCGGACTGGGAGCTCCCAGAACGTGTGTCCCTGGTTGGTGGAGCTCTTTGCTGCTAGAGGTCGCTCTCCGCTGATAAGCCCACAGGTCGATGACGTGGCCAGAGGATTGAATTACTTGCATGGCAGGAGTCCCCCGATATGTCACGGAGATCTGAAATCTGTAAGCTCCAAGAACCCCATTGCATCTCACGAGAGCTAATTTTTACATGTCCGCAGCTCAACATCCTTGTAAGCGCCCAAAGGCAAGCGGTTATTACCGACTTTGGATCCGCTCGCATAGTAGATCTAGCCTCCTCAGAAGCAACACATACGAATGTACCAAAGCGAGCACCCCCGGAGGATCCATCGGAGTCCCTGACGGCCGAGGTCGCTGTAACCGGAGGGTCTATCACGCTGACCGGCCCAGCTTGGACCATTCGATGGGCGGCTCCCGAGCTATTCGAAGGAGGGTTGCCAGGTTTGGCAAGTGACATATGGGCTTTCGGGTGGATTTGCTGGGAGGTATGTGACTGCGGAGCCTGTCCAGCTTGTCGGCCCGACTCAAAGCGCACCTCGATCGAACGTTTAGGCCATTACTGGTAACCTTCCATTCTCTGAGGAAGGAGATTTTGCCGTTGCTTCACGCGTCGTAAGAGGAGATCTTCCGGACGTTAGCGACAATTCACAGCTCGAGCCGCTGAAGGAGCTGTGTAGTCTAATGATGAAGTGTTGGAGATTGGATCCAAATACACGGCCGTTGGCCACTGAATGCCAACAGACCATGGAATTTATGGTGAGACGCCCTTCCTACCGAGTTTAACTCGTACTTACAAGGAGTCCCAACAGGAGTGGAGCATTCCGCTGGACAAACACTCACCCGACTCACCTTCAAGTAAATTCAGCGAGCTACTCCGCGCAATGGGCCGCACACGGCTTAATAACGGAAACATAGACGAAGCGCGGATTTATTTTCAACAATCAATGGAGATTTCCAAGTCTGAAAGAGACGAACAAGGCAAAGCTGCATCACTGTCGGCCCTTGGGCTAGCCTACCGTTTGACGAGCGACTATTCCAACGCCGAGGACGCTTTCACTCAGGCCCGCAACATCTACTCTCAGATTGGAGACCAACTTGGACTTGCTCATTCGGTCCAAGGGCTAGGGGATGTCCACTGTATGCGAGACCAGTATGCTAAAGCCGAGAATGCGTACACGGAGGCCCGCGACATCTTCTCACGGTCTCGGAATCGACTCGGCCTGGCTCAGTCAACCAGAGGCCCCGGAGATGTGTACTACACGCGCGACGAGTACTCCAAAGCGGAGGATGCATTCACCAAGGCCCGCGATATCTTTTCTCAGCTTGGCAGTCAACGCGAGTTCGCGCAAACGGTCAAAAGGCTCGGCGACGTCTACCAAATCCGAGGGCAGTATTCCGAAGCCGAGGATGCATACATGGAAGCCCGCAGCATCTTTGCTCAAATTGGGGATCAACTTGGCTTCGCTCGTTCGGTCAAAAGACTCGGCGACATCTACCTAAAGCGCCGCGAGTATTCCGAAGCCGAGAAGGCCTACGCTGAGGCCCGCGACATCTTCTCTCGAATTGGGGACCAACTTGGCTTCGGTCGATCGGTCAAGAGACTAGGCGATGTCTACTCAAGGCGAAGTGAGTATTCCAGCGCCCGTGATGCATACACTCGGGCGCGCGACATCTTCGCTCGAATTGGGAACCAGCTTGCACTTGCCCAATCGGTCCAGGGACTGGGTAATGTCTACTATAACCAAAGCAAGTATGCAAAAGCCGAGGGCGCGTACACTCAGGCACACGACATCTTCTCTCATATCGAGTCCAAGTCTAACTTGGCTCGAGCGATCCACGGACTAGGAAATGTCTATTTCGCACAAGGCAAACAATCCAAAGCAGAAAACTGGTATCTAAAAGCTCGAGAAATTTACGCAAAGGTCGGAGATAGGCGCTCGTTGATCGACGTTACGTGCTCCTTGGCCGATCTATATCTAGCCCAAGCTCGCTTTGAAGAGGCCGAGCGCATCCTGTTTGATTTTTAGGCACTGAGTAGTAAAAATTGCTAGGAGAGTATTATCAGTGGGTGTAACGAATATTTCGTTTCAGCAGGAAATGATGGCGTAAGGATTGCACACGACTGTCACCCTCGGTCCGCACATCGCCGCTTTCCTCTTGTGGATGGCGATCATAGCCAGGGCACTCATGAGTTAGAGAGCTTGCAAACCTTTTCCCTTATGTAGGTCACTGGGGTGAGTATCCCTACACCGATGGACTTGGGAGAATGTGCAAGCGAACATATAGTAGCGAGGATCGCCCAAACCTGTCGAAACCAAGCCTTGTAAGCGAGTTGTTATTCGAGCTCTTTAACTAGTACGTATGAGAGTGAGCATAGCAAAAGATAAAAAGCAACTCAATCATACTTGAACCCAAGGAGATTGACCGTTTTGCAGTGTGCAGCTTCCGTCAAGCTGGGGCAAGGGCGGAGAGCGGGTGCCCTCATCAATTTAACGTAACTTGCACCCAGGAATTCGCTCTTGGAGAGTGTGAATAACAAAGCCAACGACGCCATCGCTCGGTGTCCGTCGACTTAAATTAAGTTACTGCTGCACGTAGCACTTGCGCAAGCTTCCTCCTCCCAAAGCGGGGGGTGAAATCCCGAAAATGGAGAGGGCCTGGGGAGGACGAACACGACGCACTCTAGAGGAATTTAGGTGCACCATCGCCGAATTGCTCACCCAAGCTGACTCGGTGTAGGCTTGCAAATTGGCCTGCTCCTTGTCGACGTCGACGCGAAGCTACGTGTGAAGGCATGGACCGGGGCCACCTCCATGGAAAGTCGCAGCAGGTCATATGCAATGCTACCTGCTCAGACCCTGGTCCTGCAAAATAAAACTTCTATATACTCATTATCTTACTTCGTACTTGCGTTGATATCACAGTGCGGTCAATTCCATACACATTGTCTTTTCCAGTGTAGCCGACCACGCCAGGCCATATGCTCAGAATTCCAAGCTCCCCCTTCCCTTTGTTGATGTGGCTCATGTTGTGTATTTATACTCTCGGTATCTTTCTGCGGTTCTGTCTGGACAGCCTAAGATGCGATGCCAGCAGAGCGAAACACCACTCGGCTACTGAGGTTGAATAACACATGCATGCTACCCCCGCGCCCCAGGTCCCAGGTCTCCCCTCCGCACCGCAAATATTGCATCAGAGAAATTTTCTCAGAGACTTATAGCTATTTTCATTTCGATAGAGCAAACTTTTCTCTGCTGTGGTAAACCCGAGTGTCTCGTTGAGATCACGGTCGTACACTGAGGCGGTGCCTACACAACTCATCCTTCCACCACCACCGCACGGAAACAACATAGTGCCATCTCAGCCAAAGCATTCCAATTACCCGAAAACTATCTGAAGGGCATTTAACGATGACTGAAAACATTATCAATATGGAGGATGCAGGTGGAGCACCCTCGCCGCAAAGCACTCAAGGATCAGATGGTCTCGAAGCTGAAGGTGCTACAGGACGACTTAAAATCTGTCCGGTGAGTAGCTACACTCCATGTCACTCATTTACGACCTTGGCTGATTAATTACAATCAAACGGCTCAGAGAAAAGTCCTGGGCTCTTGGAACCATATTCGAATCGAGAAGTCCCGCATCAAACCACTCGTCGATAGCGCTTCTAGGGCAGGCGGTAACGCCGACGTCGAGGCAGCTATGCTCCTTCCGGCACAGTCTACTTATCCTTCAGGACAGGATGCTGTGGAATATGTCGCGGTCAAGAAGCTGCGGTTCGACAAGGAGACCGACCATGATCGACTTCTGGCGGTGGGTCTGACATGTTGTTTCTGTGCCTTGGATGGCAATTCTGAAGCGCATCCGCTTTGTGTTAAGCCATTTGCCAACGAGATCGACTTACTTAAGAATCTCTCGCACGAGAATATCGTTAAGATTATTGGCTTCGTCGAGGAGACTAAGAACGGCATTGCTTGGATGATTTTTTCTTGGGAAAAAAATGGCAATCTACGGGAGTTCGCTCGCTCTGCAAATTGGGAGCTCCCGGAACGTCTGTCATTGGTGAGTGTAGGCTATTCTATCACAGTCGATTGGCCTTCGTTTAAGTTCTCTCTAGATAAACGATGTGTCCATGGGCCTAAGTTACCTCCATGGCAGGAACCCTCCGATATGTCACGGAGATCTGAAATCGGTGCGTCTGAAATACCTCAGATACACGGGAGACCTAAGTTCCTACTCTGTCGTAGCTCAACATACTTGTAACCGGCCAGAACCGGGCGATTATTACAGACTTCGGATCGGCTCGCATGGTGGACCTGGGCCTCAGAGAAGCAAACGCTAGTGGGACACCGGCAACGCAGCAGCAAACAGTAATAGAGGACCCAGCGAACTGTTTGAAGGCCGAATTTACCGCAACCGGAGGGTTTATTACTATGACCGGCCCAGCTTGGACAGTTCGATGGGCGGCTCCCGAGCTGCTAGCTGGACGACTCCCGTGTCTGGAAAGCGATATGTGGGCTTTCGGGTGGACTTGCTGGGAGGTACGTTGGCAGACACTCAGACATCTCACAGCGTTGTGACGGTCAATTTCGGGCTGGCTTCCATAGGCCGTGACTGGCAACTTCCCATTCTCTGACGACAATAATGTTGCGGTTATCCCACGCATCATTAGAGGAGATATTCCAAACGTCGGGGATGATACTCAGCTCCAGCAAATTAAGGCGCTATGCAGCCTCATGACCGAGTGTTGGAGTTTGGATGCAAATCAGCGGCCATCGGCGACCAGATGCCATCAAATCATATCATTAATGGTGAGTAGTATCTTCGATTGAGTCTGGTTTGCACTTATAAGGCGTCTCTATAGGATTGGAGCATACCGCTTGACAGGGATTCACGCGACCTGCCATCAAGTCGATCTAGCGGGTTATTGCTGGCGCTGGGTAAGATGCAGCTCAGAAACGGAAATATGGACAAAGCACGAAACTATTTCGAGCAATCATTGGAGATTGCGAAATCTGTGGGAGATAGAAAAAGCAGTGCTCACTCACTTGCTGCGTTAGGAGAAGCCTACTGCCTGACAAATGACTATCCCACAGCCGAGGATTTATGCATCCAATCTCGCGAGCTCTACTCTCAGATTGGAGATGAACATGGCTTTGCCAAATCGTTGCTCCAGTTAGGGGGGGTCTATCAGCTGCGAAGCGAGTACGCCGAAGCTGGGGACGCGTACGGCAGGGCCGGTGACATTTTTTTCCGAATTGGCGACCACCTTGGCTGTGCTGAATCGATCAGTTCATCGGGAACAGTCCAACGAATGCGAGGCGACTACTCCAAAGCTGAGGAATCATACACCCTGGCGCGTGACATTTTTTTTAACGTTGGAGATCAAGATGGCTTCGCTCATTCCGTCCAGCAACTAGCAGCCGTCTACCGGTTGCAAGATAAGTATTCTGAGGCTGAAAAAGCGTACATTGAGGCCCGTGACAAATGGTCCCAAGTTGGTGACCAACGTGGCTTCGCTCAATCGGTCCACGGACTAGGAACGATCTACCAGCTGATAAACGACTACCCCAAAGCCGAGGAAGCGTTCATCCAGGCCCGCGACACCTTCTTACATATCAAGGATCAACTTGGCTTTGTTCAATCACTTAGAGGACTTGGAGAAATCTACCGAATTCGAAGCGAGTATTCTAAGGCTGAGGAAGCGTTCATCCAGGCCCGTGACACATCTTCTCACATGGGTATTCAGCTTAGCTTTGCTCAATCGGTCCAACAATTAGGAGAGCTTTACCTACTACGAAGTGAACATTCCAAAGCCGTAGAAGCGTACACCGAGGCCCGTGACATCTACTTTCAAGTTGGGGACCAACTGGGCTTTGCTCAAACGGTCATGCAACTAGGAGATGTCTATATCATGCTAAACGAATGTTCCAAAGCCGAAGGCGCATGCATTACGGCCCGTGCTATCTTTTCTGAATTAGGGGATCAACTTGGCCTCGCTCAATCGATCCAGCGACTGGGACAGGTATACATTTTACGACGCGAGTATCCCAAAGCCGAGGAAGTCTTAACCGAGGCCCGCGACGTCTATTATCAAATTGGTAATCACCATGGCGTTGCTCAATTGCTTCTGCTACTGTGCAGGGTTTACCTAATGCGAAACGAACACTCCAAAGCCGAGGTTGCCCTCACCCAGGCCCGCGAGACCTTCTCACGAATGGGCGATCAAGTCGGCTTGGCCCAATCATTTATGGGGCTCGCAGTTGTCTACCGAGCGCAAAACAAGTACTCCAGAGCTGAGGAAGCCTACACCCAGGCCTGTGACATCTGCTCTCAAATTGGAGATCAAGTCAACTTGGCTCATTCGGCCAAAGGGCTGGGAGACGTCTACCGGCTTCGAGACGAGTTCCCCAAAGCTGAATGGGCATACATCAAGGCCCGCGAACTCTATTCTCAGATTGGGAATCAGCCTGGTCTTGCTGGTTCTGTCGCAGGGATCGGACATACCAAGTTGGCCCAAAGGAGCTATGCTGATGCAAAAGCTTTCTATATGCTAGCTAGAGAAATATACACTCAAATTGGTGATGCGCCCTCGGTGGCCGAGATTTCATGGTCCTTGTGCGGGCTGCATCTAGCTCAAGGCCAGCTTGGGGAGGCTGAGTGCTTTCTTTCAGAGGCATCCGCAATCGAGAGCCAATTTGGTCAGGAGAAAATGGTCGCAGAATGAAGTAGATTTCTCGACAAGATTCATCAGGTAATGGCGGCGTAACCTAGGCTTTTGTTTTTTCCATCGAATACTCATCCTAATTGGTCTCCAGATCCGTTTGAAACGCCGTTCAAGCCTTTCTATATAAGTGAGTGGCAGCGACAAGACTCGGCTTCCGTCGTGTGATGCAACCAATCGAAGTTCTCCGAAAGCACTCAGGGTTCAACAGGCTTGGGTCTTGCTGCCAGTGGACGATATGTAGGACCACTCATCACGTGGCACGCACTTCCCCATTTGCTTTCCTCATCACTCTGGACCTGGTACTTTGTTCGCTCTCCTTTGTATGGTTTGTTTCTCCGCTTTGCTCATTCTTGTCTCTCTGTGCCCTTTGACTTTGTCTTGCACCCCGCAACCTAGATCATCTTGTTACTCTCTCTGCATTGGTTAAGACCAGATTCCCGCAGTAATTAAATGTAGTTTGCGCCCGTGGGCTGATAGAATCATAGTCGGGCCTTCTCCATCTCCTTACCAAAATTGCTAGCAATTCCAAATAATGTCTAGAATGAGAGTACAGTCGGACCCCCAATAATGCATGGAAAATCTGTCCACCGAAGCCATGCATTTTTAGGGGTCCGACTGTACTATGTGGATGCATTATCGGGGGTCCGACTGTAGTATTAATACCGCGAACAGAGTGAACGTCATTGATTTGAGGTTTCGAGATCAAGATCTCCACGCCTCGACCGCAATTAAGCTCTTGGGACATTCAAGCGAGGCGACATACTTCTGGGTTAATACAAGCAGAACACTTAGAGCCTACGAGACTTTGGCTACGTTCGGAGACATCTCAGGGCCCCTGCACGGTCAATGTTTGAGCAACACCCGAATATCAGTCGGTCAACGCGAAAAGCCCATCAGCGAACCTCGTTCTGTTAACCTCCACACATATTGATCGGGCGAACACACTCCTGTAAGAAACGAGCTCAAAGACTCTCTATAGATTATGTGCAACTCAAGTTACCTCCGACAACATACAGTACAGGGCGAAAGAAAAGACAAACATTTGGGGTTAAAAATGTAGCAAAAACACAACCACAACAAGGAGCGCGAAGAACAACA